>JAEANM010011246.1:0-15369 GCA_017656035.1 Myanophis thanlyinensis | reverse complement strand
TTGAACCAAATCTTTTAATATCTTTTAACTCTAAATCTCTCCAATGTTTATCTTCACCTTTAAATATTTTTACCACCATTCGAATACCATAAGTCCAATAATAATTAAGTAATTTAGGAATTCCTAATCCACTCTCCTTTTGATTTTGATACCACATTAGTATGATTAGTATGCAGATGGAAATAAAGGAGAGCCTAGTTAACGTGCTAGACCAGGAGAAGAGTCTTCTTTTAGGGGTGAAGACTACTGGGTGATTTTTGGCCAATTGCTGTTTTACTGTCCTAAACAAGGAAGTTTAAAAACATCCCAGAAAAAGACAGTGGCAAACCACTTCTGCAGTGTTTGCCAAGAAAACCTCATGGATCTCTCCATGAAGTAGTCAGGAGTCAAGATTAACTCAAAAGACACCAAGAGAGAGAAAGAGAGAGAGAATATTATTGATGGCTGCTATCCAAAAGATGGTCACAAACTCCTAGAATGCCATACACACAAAGAAACAAAATGCCACATACATCTTGAGTGCTCTCAAGCTCTGCATCCTTTCCAATCACCATTTTTATGAAAAAAAAATTTTTTTCAGAGGCTCTGCCCTGCAGATAACCAGATGAATGCAATTTTCTGGTTGATGCTGCACTATGGAACAGATCAGATTGTTGCTGTCGTACTGCTCGGTTGATGGTTGGGATCTTGAGGCTCTTGGTTTTTATTTATTTATTTTATTTTTATTTTCATGATTTGTATACCGCCCCCTCTCCCTAGGGACTCGGGGCGGTTTACAGCCAAATAAAATACACATACACAATTCACTCCATAAAAAACCAATTAAAATAATTAGATAGTGGCTGGTCAATTCAAAAAAGGTAAATTTAAAATTAACTTTAAAATCAATTTAAAATAGTATTAAAACAGTTAAATAAATTATTTAAATATAAAATTTAAATTTAAATTTAAAACCCTCAGGTGTCAGGCCAGGCCAGCTCGTTGAAATAAATGGGTCTTCAGGGAACTTTTTAGGAATTTCAATTTAGGACCTGTTGACATTGAGTCCAGGGCAGGTCAGGAAACATATCCCATGTCATTTTAGGCTTGATGTGTTCTGGGGGGTTAATCATTGTATCTGGGTTTTGTTTCAGAGTAGTTGAGACATGTTTGGGTTTTAAATGGTATTATTTGCCATTATCCCATTGCCATAGTCTGATTGCTTTTTGTCTCACTTGTGCCCCCCACTATGAAGTGAGTGAGGTCTGTTAGGTTGGCCTACCCGAGGTGACTGATAAATCCAGAAAGAACTGGGTTCCAGAAGGTGTTTGGAGATCACCACATGGATCTTATGGACAGTTCAGCTGAGGCCTTACTTAGAGCCTAGATCAATTTGCCCATATGGAACCTCTGCCCGTGCATTGATCCCACGACACACCTTAATTCTCTAAGGAGCTCCAGGAAATGTTGGCGATGATGCCTGGAGCATCATTGGAGAAAGATAAAGAGTGAATCAATCTCATGTTAGGGATTGCAGTATGGTGATAGGCAGTGAAATATTCTTTGTTTTCCATTGAAATTGTATATACTGACAGCTGCATGACAATCTTTTAAAGTTTGACCAAGTAAGGTCTTGTAGATTTACCTGGAGCAAATTTAATTCTGTGCCTCCTGAAGAACAGTCAAAATTTTCTAGTTTGTAAGCTTGAACATCTGCTTGCTAGATCTAGGTCTCCCCTGGATAGTTAAAACTGGCAGGTGACCTGTGGTTGGGTCTTTGCAATGATCCCAATTTCCTTGAGTGAAGGATTAGCCCTTTGAAATAGGCTTTGATAATCAAGAAGTCATCATTGGACTTAATGGTCATGGACAATTATCATCCAGTCTTCCAGTTTTCCTTCTTTGAAAAGATTGTAGACCAGGTTCAACTTCAGAGGACCTAGAAAGAAATGAGTTGTTTGATTCCATTTCAGTCAGCCTTTGTGCAGTCTAGAAATTTTTTAGAACTAGTAACCAAAAGTAAAGGTACCCTATCTTCAACTTAGTTATAAATAACTTTTTATTGCTTGTATCGCTTTCTAAAACAGGTGGAAACTGCTTGACATGCCATAATGCATGACTGAACCTATGTTATTAATATTAAAATGTGCATAGATTATCTCTCATACTTTTATTTTCGGTTTAGGTAATTATAAGATATTCTAGCATTTTTGCTAGGAATGTCTGGCATCTTTAAATCGTTCTTGTTATTTAAATAATAATTGTATTTTCATGAATAATGGGATGCAGCATTTTTTAAGCATATGTAACTAATTTGTTAAACTAAACTAACCTGTTTTGTAAATACAGGTAAATCATCAAACTGGGAAGAAGAGAATTGGGGTTCCTGGGATGAAGCAGAAACTCAAGAGCCTGTAAGTCTTTTTATTTACTATTTACTATTATATTAATTATATCTTTTATAAACAAACTTGATATCTATATCAAAACATTTTGACTAATCCATTAAAAACTCTGAAGTTCATTAATCAATTTGTAATGCATAATACACACATTTAGATTGAATACAGATTGCCATACAGCTATCCTTTATTGTATGTGTGATTTGTCTCTGTATTGATAGCATTTGAAGATAGGTAACTATTACAATTAATAAAACAAAATGTATAATTTTGATAACGTTTAAATGCTTTCAGCCATCTATTAAGATTGCAGTCACATTGCTAATTTGCATATTCCTTAAATGCTAATATTGTTGTGTATAACTGCTTTAAATTATATACTGGTAGTTATTTTTTGCTCAGGAATGTAACAACTTCAATAATCACCATTTATAGGAAGAAGAAGAAGATTTAGCATCCAAAACACAAGCAAGTTCCTGGCTTCAGGACTGTGTAATATCTTTGTCACCCACAAATGATCTCATGGTAATAGCTCGTGAGCAGAAAGCAGTGTTTTTTGTCCGTAAGTGTTTTGTTTTTTGCTGGTGTATTTGAAAATATATTCCAGTGAATATCTTTAACTGAGATTCATAAATAATATTCTGAATAAGAGTAGGTTATGATTAAAACCACATACCTTGATAGTTACTGAGCTTTCTGTTTATCATGATAAAAGGAGAACAATTGTATATAACAACTATTCAAATCAATTACAGACTTATCTCTGAAACTGATATTATATCTGTGATAGGTATATTGTGAAATGTATGGTGATATTGCAAATAATAAGCCTCCTCCTTTCTTGATATTTTAACCACATATATATGATAATTAATACCATAACTCAAGTTTTGATAATAAATTTGAATTTCATTTTAACCCTATATATATTCCCCAGAACTAGGATTAATATAATAAAATCACCCCCCGCCCCTGCAACAACACCTCACATAAGCCATTTAATGGGCTCCATACCGCTCTGGGTTCCCCAGGCCTGCTGGAAGAACCAGGTCTTCAGGATCTTCCGGAAAAGTGCTTGGGTGTGGGCCATTCTAATCTCTGGAGGGATGGTGTTCCAGAGAGAGGGGACCACCATGGAGAAGGCCCTCATTCTGGGTCCCACCAGGTGTATCTCCCTGGGCCTAGGGGATACACCATAACATTCCCCGTCTCCCTGCTCTGATGTATTGGGTAGATGTGACTGGCAAGAGACAGCCGCTTAGATAACCTGATCCCAAACCATAAAAGGCGGCAACCAGCACCTTGAATTGCACCCGGAAGCAAATTGACAGCCAATGCAGCTCCTGCAGGAGAGGTGATACATGTGCACACCAGGTGTGTACAAAACCATGTGGGCCACTGTATTTTGCAACAACTGGAGCTTCCAGATGCTCTTCAAGGGCACGTGGAGCGCATTGCAATAATCAAGACTGGAAGTGACTAGGGCATGGGTGACTGTGAGTAAGGATTGTTAGTCCAGGAAAGGGCGTAACTGGTTCACAACCCACAGTTGCGCAAAGACCCTCCTGGCCACAGCTGACACCTTTTTGAGCAGCACACACAGTCTGTTTGGGGTAGTGTCGCCCCATCCAAGACCAGAGGTGGCAATTCTCCCTGAGCCAACAAGCCCCAAACCCAGAGTCACTTGGTCTTACCAGTGTTTAGTTTCAACCAGTTGTTCCCCATCCAGCCCTTAACAGCTTCCAGGCATTGCAAGAGGGAGGACACGGCATTGCTTAATTCACCACAGGCTGAGACCTACAGCTGAGTATCATCAGCATATTGGTGATACCTCAGTCCATGGTGACGGATGATCTCACCCAGTGGTTTCATATAAATGTTGAATAGGAGCAGAAAGTGTACTGAGCCCTGCAAAACCCCATCCTGCTCCCGCTAGAGCCCATCCAAAGCACAACCAATGCCGTTTCTGTCCCAAATCTACGACTGAATCCTAACTAGTGGGGGTTTAGATAATCTGTTTCATCCAGAAACCTCTGGAGCTGCCGTGTGACCACCTTCTCAACAACTTTTCTGCCTGTGCCTTGTTTTCTTTGGATGAAAAATGGTTTCAGATGTGTGCATGATTTAGAGTGGATAGGGCTCCTACACAAATTGGCAATTGATTATCTTGTTATTTAATTAATTATTTGAAGAGATTCACTTCTCATAGATTGTTGAAGTTTTGTTTCCCTCCCAAGTCAGCTATCTATAATAGTGGTATTAAAATAATTAAATTGGATGGAGTCATTGTGATGACTCACTGAATTCTCAACTGAAAGGCAAATTTACAGATCCCTCCTTTATCTTGAAAAGCTACTCTGGTGGCACAGGAGGTTGCAAAATGTGAAGAAAAATACAAGGATGCTTATTACATAATAACCCAGGCTTCTGTTGAATTTTACGATGGTATAGTTTAATAATAGACCAATTTAACCTAAGAATAACCTTCCGTTTCACCAGATTCTTTAGACACATCAAATAACAAAGTTTCTTATAATGTAAAATTGAAGATACTAAATATAAAATTAATTCACGACTGGACTTTAGTGAAAACTAATGTAATTACTTCCTTGTCATCTGCTTATGATGTTCTATCTCGAACCAAGTTACAAAAGAAATCTTTCTGTCATTCATTTAAGCATTATCTATAATGCTTTCTTTTTAAATTCATTTTTGGAATTTATCTCTAGTCATTGACAATAATTTCAAGAAAGTGAATGACAACCGAGTACTATTTTTATAAGCAGGTATGCAAAACTTAAATAGGTAAGATTCTTTTTAAGTATGTTGGTTGAAGCCTAACTGGAAAGTGATATGATGAAGTTACCAAACTCTTTTGTAAAACTACTTGAGCTTTTATTATAGCCATGCTAGATAGGTCATGAATATCTCTCAGTAATACAGGTAGCCGTTGACTTACAAACATTCATTTAGTGAACACTCAACGTTGCAATGGCACTGAAAAAAATGAGTTATGGCCGTTTTCCACACTTATGACCATTGCAGTATTCCCACGGTCAAAATTCAGATATTTGACAACCGACTCATAGTTATGATGGTTGCAGAATCCCAGTGTTATGTGATCATCTCTTGCCATCTTCTGACAAGCAAAGTCAATGGGGAAAGATTCATTTAACAACCATGTTACTTAACATCTGCAGTGATTCACTTAATAACTATGGCAAGTAAGGTCATAAAATGGGGAGAAAATTCACTTCAAAACCCTTTGGCTAAGCTCATTTTTGGGCTCAATTGTGGTGGTAAATCAAGTATTTTTAAAAAGCGTCTTGGATTCAAAGATGGCTTACACAGTGCAAAAATATTATCTTGCCACAAGATAATTTTCTCAGTTTTTCATTTCTCCCTTCTTAATGCTCCACACTATTCCAGAAGTTGGAAAAGTATACAGTACAGCAGGTTGTAAAGGAAGAAGAGGCAGGAAAGCCTTTTTATTTTGCATTGGATCAACACCATCATTTTTGTATTCAGATGGACTTGGATGGACTTCTTAGTTACCAAGTTATTTTTCTTTTTTTTCTAAAGTTTTAAAAAAGTGTTCTAATTCATCTGAAATTAAAATATGGCAAGATTTTGTTGCTTAATTGTTTTTTTCTTCAGCAAAATGGAAACAGAATGAAAAAGGGAAAGAAGAAATGCAATTTGCAGTTGGCTGGAGTGGCTCTCTTGGCTGGAATGGCCCTTGCAGTGTTGAAGAAATGTAAGCTTGGAAAGGAGAATGTTTTGGGAACTCCTATTTTTGACCTACTTTGTGTGATGGTACCATGGAGGCTCATTCAATTTCACTGCACACATGTGCATTGCCAATAAAGAATTGAATTGAATTGACCTTGACCTCACTGTTTTCCAGTACCACATTATCTATAGTATAATTGGATAATTTCTTGTTACCTGGGCATTGTTCTTGAAATTTTGGGAAGGGCCTCGGTCGACAGAAAGCGATGATAAGAATGGTCAACAAGATTTCACTTAAATTGAGAGTGTGTCTTTATTTTTTTTATTGTTTCCTGCCTCAGACACTGAGAAATCATGCAGCTGATTCTGGTAGTAGAATAATCAGAGTTGTCAAGTCCTATAAAAATATTAGGAGGCTGCAAGTTGTTTACTGGAACAGCTTACATCCTGTGACGATGTCTTTAATGCCATCAAATGTGCATTTCTGCTTATACAAGGTTCTTGGGAAGGACTCGATAGGCAGAGAAAAATGCCAAATCTAGTCTGAATATCTGGTTGACTATGTGATGAACAATAATAGTAATAATAATAATGATGATGATGATGATGATGATGGAGGGTGACTCCAGTTGCATTTAGTCCTCCATATGCCTTTCTTTAACAAGGGTAGAGGAATGCATCATCCAGGTCTTACCCTCTATATCTTTCCTTACTCACTTGAAAAGAAAAACCTTCCATAGAATCACCAGCTGGATCAGTTTTATTTTGTACCTCGTCCCTCATCCTCAAAGGAATAGCAGGCCATGGGTGAAGTGGACCCTGTACTGTATTCCTGAAGGAATAATGGAAGGATCTGATTATGCTGAGCCACATTGATGAATCTGTGGGGTTGGACATCCTCAGTTAAGACTGCAGAGGTTACCTAGACTGGTTGATGGTAGTAAGGTTTCAGCTCCTGTCCTCAACGTGGGAGTGCAATTACACTTCTCTGTTCAGTGTATCAGACCATATTGCTATTTTTTTTAAACATTTCATACTTTCCATGATAAATTTGTTTTCATGATTTCATTTCATTTTGATATGCCTTGTTGAAAAAGGGACAATTGATTTAGCATTGTTAAAAAAGTACTGTGTGCTTCTATTTCTTTGAACCTATGTCTTCTCTGGAGTTCTTTTTCATGCACCCAAAGATATGCATATGGTTTTTCACATTCTGTTACACAAATTTGTCATGTTGGAAAATTGTAAATTTAATCTGCTGCTAGGTTTTAAAAACGTATGTACCAAGCACATCATAATGGAGCAGCAAGGTACAAGACTGACTAGATAAGAATGCTGGCCTGTGTATAAACATTTTATAATTCAGATTTTTAAAGCTATCCCTTTTTAGTTCCTTTGGGCCACATTCTCTAGAGACCAGTTTCCCATTAATTGGGTCAAAATTAGTTGGAAAGCAGTGTGAAGATATTTTTTTCTCTTTAAAACTTTAGATAAATTTTTAATCTTATGTGGGGAAATATTCTTAAAGAATTTAAGAATATTTTTATATTTTGCTTCTAGTGAATGTGTAACCAGTGCATTGTGTATCCCCCTTGCAAGTCAAAAGAGGTAAGTGCAAACTTTTTTAATAGTTAAATTATCTTATTAAGTCTGAAGTATGCGTGCACATTATATGAGAATAAGTTTTGATAAAATTTATTCCATATTATTTATATGAGACAGGAGCTCCACAGGCCGTCCCGACTGGACTTGCATCGTTGTAGGATTCACCTCTGGCTACGTCCGCTTCTATACTGAGGTACATCAGCTATTTCCTGGGTTGCTTGCCATTGTCACCTCTTTTAGAGTTTATTGTATTGCATTCTACATGAGGCTGCCTTTGGAAATTCCATGGACATTGCAAAATGTGACAGCCAGCTTTGTGGTAGATAAGAACTGCCACATGCATATAATGGTGGGGCATTGAACTTTTCTCTGCAATGACTGCCACCTATAGCAGGCATGTCAAACATGTGGCCCAGGGGCCACATGCGGCCCATTGCAAGTGCACCTGCGGCCCACACAGATGATGTTTTACATGCCACCTTGGATCCTTCTTGAGCAGAAAGGCGGGGTAAAATATTTTAATAAATAAAATTAAGTAAGTGAGTAAACAGGAAGGAGAACCCTACATGCTGTCCTGAGTTCACTGTTGAAAAGGCAGTCTAGACATGTAACAAGCAAAAAAGCTTCTGAGGCTCCCTGGGCAAGTTGCAAGAGAAACGCCTCTCCCCTGGAGTGACAGCAACTCCTCCTTAGCCTGGTCAGAGGAGCCAGTTGGGCGAGGCCAGTGCTTGTAACCCGACCCGTACTGCCACCACCGGCATGTGTTTTCTGCTTGTCCCGCCATCCCAAGAGCTGCCAAGGGTGAGCCCAACCGCTGGGGCCCAATTGAAGAGAGCCCTCATTATAACTCAAATGTGACACTATGGCCCTCAGGGGACTCTGAGTTTGACATGCCTGGCCTATAGGGTTTTTAGCAGAGTTCGCAGTGCTAGTTTTAAACTATAAAATAATGTAAGCCACTGGCATGATGTTGCTAGGTGCCCACTTAGCTGCCAAATAACCTGCATCAAATATAGCTTACTCCTCTGGCACACATTACTGAAGAGATCTGAAAGGGAAGGAAGAAGGAGGAAGATCAGAATTAGTACTTTTCTTTTGTCAGAGACTGATTGTCTGGAATAATTTTCCCTTGGAGATCTGGAGAACCTTACTCATGATCCAATTAAGAGCTTGCTATATGAGCTCTTACACGAAGATAATGTTGCCAGGTCATCATAATGTCATTAGTCCTCCCCACTGGCTATAGGCCATGGCTTGAGCACTGTAGTTAATTATTCAAGTTCATAAAGGAGGTGAGAAACAAAATGGAACAATCACCACCCTTCAAAACAATATTCATTCAATTTATAGAGTTGCACATCATGGCTCTACATGACTATGGATGGCTCAAAGAATTGAAAATAACAACAACCACTTGCTCAAAATAAAACACATATAAAAAGCTAAAACAATTAATTATAAAATATATACAGGGTTTAATGTGTGAGCTAATATTTTAATTTACTAAATTGCACCAGAAAATATTTTGAATTTCCTTCCTTTAAAATTATTAATGTACATATTGCTATGTTTTCATTTTTTAAAGAGTGGCGTATTACTTCTGGCACAGCTTTTAAATGAAGATCCTGTTCTGCAGCTGAAATGTAGAACTTACGAGATTCCACGCCATCCTGGAGTAACAGAACAGGTATTAAAATATATACACAAAGTATTGAAATTGTAACGAAACTAAATACTTACTTTCCTGTGTAAGTATTTCTGAAGTCAAGCTTGCTTTTACAAATATGTATGGATAGATATGCTTATATTTGCAAATGTAAGTCATAGTTCAGCATTGGCAGCCCATTCTGTGGGGTTAATTTAATTGCAGGAATGTGAATTAAACTCAGGCCGTATGTATAGTCCTTAAATACACAAATTCTCATTTTGCCTCTTGTACTATGTTTCATTGGAATATGTTGACACCTAGAGATATACAGTACTGTTTCATTGGCTATTTGCTTGCTGAGCTAAGGACAGCAGCAGTGATATATTCTATGCCTCACCAAAATATTTGAGAATTGTGTTGGGTAAAATTTATATTAATTCCAGCAGCAATTTGTGCTCTGGCAATAGTTAGAGTCAGATATTGATGCTGCTGCAGCAATGTCCATAGACTGCCTCTCTGGGAGGGGGACTTAGTGCTTCTGTAGAAATAGTAAACAAGCAATCAGATAGCATATTTGTATACTTGCATATATATTGTTCTTGTCTCAAAATGATTAGTATCTTTCTTTTTATTTAGAATGAGGAACTGAGCATCCTATATCCTTCAGCAATTGTGACAATTGACGGTTTTAGCTTATTTCAGTCTCTTCGGGCTTGTCGAAATCAAGTAGCCAGGGGTATGTCTAGCCGTATTAAAATACAGTAGTTTCTTTCTTAGCAATACTGTAAAAGGACATAGTTTTACTTTTCTATCATACAGTTTGTTCAGGGCATAGCAATGTACTGCTTGTGAAATCCTTAGTGCTATAAATCCCCTAAGTTTAATACAAGCTTGATTTAATATATGATGTGTGTGTGTGTTCTCATAAGGTTTCATGTTCTTGTCTGAAATTTCAGAAGATTTTGACTTTATAAGTTTTTGACATAGTAGAGTATGATTGTGCCAGGTACCAGGAATGAATTCTTCCAAAACTTGCAAGACTGGATCATTTATTTTTTAAATTCATACTTTTTATATGATAGTACTTGAAGAGTGTGCTGGTGTGAACTAGATAAATTCCTTTTTAATAGCTGTATTTTCTAAAAAAGTAAGAGGGCTTAATAATTTTCACATACAGTATCTCTAGATAGTAGGAAAAAAAGTTGTACATTTATAACTTATATGCTAGCTATTATGGTAGCAACCCACATCTTTGCAAAAATCCTGTGAATTTTTAAAGACTAATCGAGCAAGGATTTGAATTTTGATACTCCTTTAGTGTGCTATAGTGGCTAGAGTTGTATGTACGTTTACATGGAAGTAAGTCTGTTGAGCTAAGCAGTACTTACTCATAAGCAAGTTATATATAGAGTTTCAGTTTTAGTAGCTTTTCTTTCTTCAGCTAATATAGGTTTTTTATGCTTTCAAATCAGTCTTGATTCCTGGTGATTCCAGGGGCAAGTCCTTGCAGTTTTCTTAGCAATATTTTTCAGAAGTGGTTTGCCATTGGTTTCTACCTAGGCTGAGAGAGTGACGGGCCAAATTTCTCAGCTGGCATTTATGTGGACTAAAACTTGTGCTCTCCTAGTTTCTAGCCCAGAGCCTTTAACTACCAGTAATTCTTGGGTTACTATCATTCATTCAGTGTCAATTCAAGGTTACAGTGACACTAAATGGGGGAAATTATGATGAGCCAGCAATCGTAGTGTCTCCATGGTCATATCATTGCAATCCAGATACTTGGTACTTGGCTTGTGATCATGTCATTATAGTGTCCCTATGGTCCTGTGATCATGATTTCTGACATTGCCTGCCAGCTTTCCACAAGCAGTCAAGGGAGAAGCCACCAGGAAGTCGGAAACTGATCATCTGAATTCCTCACATAGGGACCCATATGGTCCTTGTTTAATGATGGCAACCAAGACTTTTGGAATTGCCATAGTTAAGCAGTGTAATCACATGATTTGGGGCTTTACAACTTTGTCACTTAGTAATGAAATTTCTGGTTCTAGATGCATTGTAACCCAAAGATTACCTATATACCAAACTGGCACTCGTAATATAAACAGTACAATTTATTCTATACTTTACAATTAAAAATACATTGTGTGTTGACCAATCCACGTTAAACATTTTAAAAAATAACTATTCTTTCTAATTTATCTCTAATCAATTGGCCAGCTACAGCTGCAGGCAATGAAAATGTTCAGCCACCTCCCCTAGCCTATAAGAAGTGGGGTTTGCAGGATGTGGATACAATTATTGATCACGTTAGTGTTGGTAAGTACTACATTGATCATCCTTATTGAATTGTTATCCTTATTCACAATAAATTACTTTTTAAAAAATCATGTATATTGTACTGGAAAGAGTTTAAAGTAAGGATTGATAATCTGCATATAGACTTCTTTTAGACAGCATTAAAATCTACAAATGCCATCAAATAATTCTATTTTACCAAAAGATGTGAATTAATACTGATTGCTTATGCCATCAAATAATTATATTTTACCAGAGGATGTGAATTAATATTGATTGCTTTGAAACTGTTTTAAGCTACAGCCTTAGCCCAGGTACTGTATGAAGCCAGGTAGAAGTGTTAAAGTGCCCCAAACTACATTTCTAAGATCTATACCAGCAGCTCCCAGATGGTAGCCAATGTACTTCTCAAACTAGAAACAGGGATGCCTAAAATTGAAGTCAAAGCATGAAGGTTGATACTAGCTAAAGGTCCAGTTTTTCCTCTTGGGACTTCTCCCATTAATAATGATCAAAAGGAATGTGGTTAGGAGGCAAGGCTGACTATTGGCAGGCTCATGTTTGAAACCCTGTGGCCATGTGATGGGGTGAGCTCCAACTCCTGTTGACCCAGCCATTAGAAAGTTGTCTACTATGAGTAAATAATGGAATGGGACAACTCGCCACAGCCATCTCGTTGCTGCCAACTCACCACAACCAACTCACTTAGGAAAACTCTCATGGACAACTCGCCACAGGACAACTCACCAAGGCCAACTTACAGCGGGACAACTCACCACAGGATAATTTAACAATTTAATTATTTAAAATAAATTTTAAAAAATATTTTTTGCCATTCACATTTCATTCTATTCCTCCTCTTGAATCCTTTCCTTAATGATTCTGTTCTACCATTTCTTTGATATTAGTATAAGTCTTGTCCTGAAGCGAATTATCCTATGGCGAGATGGCCATGGCAAGACCATTTTGGTGGGCAGCTTAATGGGGATATGAAAGGAGCCCCATGAGCATCCTGCGGGCAACCGTAATGTCACCAGCTAATCCTTTCAACCTGGAAATGCTTCAGTGTTCCCAAATGAATGTAACAGTATTACCCCTTGAGTTGGAATAATGTCATGAAAAAAATATTTACTGACTTGTGAGTTATCATCAGAGTTACTACAAGACTTGGGCCATGATTGTATCAGACACATCTCAAAAGATTTAATGACATTATATTTCAGGCTGAAGTAACTATTTAACTTGTCACAAAGAAATAGAACATGGGTGACAAATGAGTTTGGGGCATAGCCAGTCACCTTACTTCATTGACATTCCCCAAACTAAGGAAAGCTTTCTTTTGGGCAAGGCATAATATTTTGTGTTTGATATTACTACAACGAAGATACTATTAAATCCCAGCTGAGAAACATGTTTGTATGGAATTGGGATGTTGAAATGGTCCAACACATGCAAATTTGTTCTAGTTGTGTTTATAATGGCTATATCCTACCTCTTTTATATCAGTAGCCTGGACAATCTGACAATTTTCCTCCTTTTTTCAGATTGTAAATCATTTATAATAGCGAAATATTATGCACAAGCCCTGATAATTTGGCATTTATTAGTAAAAGGTCTCTCACAGTTTAATATATTTTTATTATCAACTGTTACAATGATCTGTATTAGAGCTGTGGTTATAATACAATACTGTACTGTAAGCTATTTCTGCTGACTGCTGGCTTTCAGCGGTTCGACAGTTCGATTCTCACCGGCTTAAGGTTGACTTAGCCTTCTATCCTTCCGAGGTTGGTAAAATAAGGACCCAGATTGTTGGGGCAGTATGCAGACTCTGTAAACAGCTTGGAGAGTTCTGTACAGAACAATGAAGTAGTATATATGTTTAAGTGCTATTGCTATTACACTTTATTTATTTATTAGTTATCCTATCTCTGACCTTTGGCTGGAATAAAGAGTCAGTAGATTGCATGCAGCCCCCCAGCTGATTTGTTTATAACTCAGGAACCCCCAACCTCCCCTTTCCAAATAATTAGGACTGAAAGATGGTCAGGTGTGAAGAATTAAGCCATCAGATGGGTTCCTCAAGCCTTGGCCTTAGGGAAGTCATCCATTTCACCCACTATAAACCTAAGTATTTCCCTACAAATTAAATGTTTTTTTTATTTGTGTGTGTGTTTGGGTCTTAAGGGGAACAAACTGATTTAATTTAAAATTTCAAAAATCCTTCTCTCCCCTCCCACAAATAAATCTCATGATATGATATCACCATGGTATCACTCCTGGAGGGAGAATATGAAGGCAATATGTGACCTACTGGTTGAAAAGTGATACCTTTCTCTAGCTTAAAGCATTCCATTACACCAGGGGTGGGCAAAGTTTTTGACTTGTGGGCCACAATGGTTTCTAAAATTTGACAGAGGGGTCGGGCCAGAATAGGAGAATGGTGTGTTTGTGTGAACTAGTATAAATTGGATGTAAAAACCATTACATGAAAAGATTTGGCCTTTAACAGGCAGCAAAACACCATTGTGCTTAGTTTATTGGAAAAAATGTTTTCCAAATTTATTAATTTAATAACAGGTCTTCCTCAAAATTGCAGGGTTCCTGCTAGTAACTAGTTCGGCGGGCCGGATTGGAAAGCCCAATGGGCTGGATGTGGCCCGCGGGCTGTAGTTTGCCCATGTCTGCATTACACTATCATTATAATATTTATAACAGTTCAGTAACGCATTGTTGATAGGATGGAGTTGTCACTGACCATGGTCTGGATTTCCGAATTTATAAATCATTGTTCTGGGGAGACTCATTTTTTTGTTAAGCCAATTAATCAACACATCACAGGCTGTCCTTCCACCCACCTGTTTGGGAACACAGCCAGGATTTCTGAATGGCTAGCAGGGTCAAGGCCAACTTAACATTACAGGATAAGGCCTTTTAGTTTTTTAAAGTGTTTTATCATTTTAACTGTGCAGAAATGTAACGCTTTAATAATGTTTTAAAGTTTTGTTTTCATTTTTGTTTTTTAATAATGTATTTGTAAGTCAGCAAAGTTGTGGCATCCAGATACAGGTAGTCTTTGACTTACAACAGTTCATTTGGTGACCGTTCAAAGTTTCAATGTCACTGGAAGAAAGTGATTTATGACCATTTTTTACACTTAGGATCATTGCAGCATCCCCATGGTCATTGCGATCAAAGTCCAGGCACTTGGCAACTGACTCATAGTTATGACGGTTGCAGTGTCCCAGGGTCATATGACCCCTTTTGTGGCTTTCTTACAAGCAAAGTCAGTGGGAAAGCCAGATTCATTTAACAATCGTGATGCTAACTTAACAACTGCAATGATTCACTTAACAGCTGTGGCAAGAAAAGTCGTAAAATGGTACAAATTCACTTTACAAATGATTCATTTAGCACCAGAAATGTTCGGCTCAATTGTCGTAAGTTGAGAACTACCTGTACTCTAAATAAAATTATGTGAAATCATTCTGGAGTAGTCCTGGTACTATTTTTTAAGCTAATATATGAATAATTTGGAATTCAGAATCTCAAAATGTAACTCTTTCTTGCTAGACCAGATTCAATGGGACAAAATTGACCTTTAGAATATAATTTTTCAAAATTACCTTCAAAAAATTATGGAGAATGTCTTCTGCTTTTGCTATAATAATGAAGCATCTGCTTCAACATAACACACCTTTAATT
>JAEANM010011245.1:0-15370 GCA_017656035.1 Myanophis thanlyinensis | reverse complement strand
GGATTAACCCTGTAAAATGGAAAAAACAAAAGGAGATTTCTTCTAACAACCGGTTCTCCAAACTGCTTAGAAAATTTACTACCAGTTTTAACAAACCTGCTAGAACCTGTTGAATTTCACCTCTGCTCTACCCTAACCTGGGATACCATTATTTCACCCACCGATCTCACTCAGATCCCTCATCCTCGTCCAGGGCTATCCTCTTGGCCAACACTTCACCAATTAAATTGGCTTCTAATAATATTATTTAGTTGGGTAATTAAATGTTTTCAAGCAAACAATGTTCGGCCCTAAAAAAAAATGGGCAGAAGATATGCTCCATCATCTATGTTCAATAGACAATGTTCTGAATAAACTCTGTCAAAGAGGAAAGTCTATTTCCCATTCGCTCCTTGACTACTGCTATGAATCCATGGAATCTCAAAACAAGTGACCTGCCCTTTCTCCTTACCATCCAATTGGTTGGCACTAACTTTGGCATCTCAGAGTATAAATAAGGCATAATTCAGCAATACATTCCCAAAAGAGACACATTTGAAGCTAATTCCAGATTCCCCTTAAGGAGGCTATATACAGAAATAGCATCTGATTTAAGTGTCCAATTGCCATTCAATCATTACAGCTGCCAGGTAAAATTACTTCAGCACAACACATCATTTAACAATCTATTGTATACTAAGGAAATGACCATGAAAGCAATAGGGAGGAACTGAAACATTCCTTAAGTATAAGGGAATATCAAGAAAATATTATTCCCTAATTCAGTGGGGTAAATAAGGAAGAAAAGATAAAGCTAAATCAGGTTTGCAACATTATGTTTGTCAGGGTTCCACACAGCATCCACAATTTAATCAAAACTCCAAAGAAGCAAAAGTCCTTAGAATGAGATTTTGTTGAAGACATTGTATTGGTACATCTGGAGAAAACCCAAATCTGAAAAGCCTGCGTTTTCTCCACCCACCTAAAGTGAAAGTTCCTTCCCTCCAATGCATCACATGCCACCCTCTGCCCCAATCCACTCCTGGTGGCATCCTAAGTTCATCTTCTCATACCACCCCTCAGGTGCGATGACCTTGCTTTTGGTGAGAAAGAATGCAAATAGATAAAAGTGTCCGAGTATAACTCCAATTCCCCAATGTTCCGTCTTACATTTGTATCAAGACTAAAAGAACTATCAGAATACTTGTATAATAAGAGAAAAATATATAAAATCCACACATGTATCTCTTTTGGTCATGACAATATTATTATAGGCCAGGTGTCAAACTCGATTTCACTGAGGGTTGCATCAGGGTTGTGTTTGACTTTGGGGAGCTGAGTGGGCATGGCCAGTTGGTCATGACAGGATGGGCATGGTCAGGGTGGGTGTGGCTGTCACTTATGTCAGGGGCACTTAATGTCACTTGTGTCGGGGGCACCTGCAGTGGCCCAGGCAGGGCTGGGGGGATCCATGTCTCCAGCAGAGAAGGTGAGACAGCGACAGAGCCAAACCCTTGTCCTCCAGAGGAGTCTCGCCATCCCTCTCAGGCCACGCGGAGGATCTCTGGACAGTGGCACTGGCTGTCCAGAGCCCTAGGCAGTGGAGGGCAAGCAACCAGCCATGCCCTTGAGCTCACAGCCCAGCCCAGCCACACTTTTCCAAGGGGGTGCCAGGCTGCACTTACCTCCTTCTTGAGGCTGCTGCTGCTTTTCTCACTCTCCTTGGCCGGGTTGTTCATAGTGTATGCAGGAGGGCAAAGTGTGGGTCAGAGGGAGACCAATCCCTCTCCACACAAACTCCTCCTAAGCTCCAATTTTGTTGATAGAGGCACTGCAGGATGGTCCTTCGCTGTTTCCAGGGTGGCCCTGAGGGCCAGAACTAAGCACTCTGCAAGTCAGATCCAGCCGTGGGCCTTGAGTTTGACACCCCGTTATAAGCTATCTCAATGAAGCATGATTCTAGATTTCCTGTGAAATATCCCAAGGGATGGCATCTGTGGACTTAGTCTTATCATGATCCCCTGATGCCAGGATATTTAGTTAGTTCTTTTTCATTCCCTTTTGTCCCCTTTTAGTTCTTTTTCATTCCCTTTTTCATCTCCTACTCTGATTTTTTTTGTTAGGCTACATTCATTTAAGACAACCCATTATACCACTATCAATACACTTACTTTTGCCAAATGTAAATTTGGATAGAAAGAAATAGCCAACGTTGAATGGCATCTGGGTCAGAATCAGAGCCAGCTGGCTCTCCACTGACATAGTCTGTAAACAGAGAGAGCTAGCTGGTCAAAGATATCCAGATGCTGACAGAGACACAGAGTAGACTATGTCTCAACTGAAGAAAACAAAGAGCAATTCCACACTGCAGGCTAAACTGCTGGTCTCGTTTGCAGCTCCCAGCTGTTTCTTAAGCCAATTTCAGAAATTCCAGCCTGGGTTGTATTGAGTTAGCTATGGGATCAGGCTGGATACTAGTCTAGATTATGTTCAGTACAATAGTCCAAGCCACAAGTGATAACTCCCTGTTTCTTTCCTATCCTGTCCATGCCTGGAAGGCTAAACATGCTGACTGATTTCTGTGTAGACCATCCCAGGGTCCCTGACCACACCAGTCCCTTTCTCCGTGCCTTTCCTTTACTTTTGTAGACATTTGCATACATAAAAGCCTTCGCATACCCTTTCCCATATACAAAACCACTTTTTTTTACCTTTATGATACCATTGTAGCTAGCTCCTACTACAATAATCTTATCAACAGGGGAAAAGTTGTTCTTCCTGGATTCCTTTGTAGGTCCATGGAAATTCTTTAGCATGGAAGAATTGATAGTTTCGGTTCATGTTCCTACACTGCAACTTAATTTGCTTTTAAAAATAATGGTAATGGAAACTTTGAAGAACCAAGGAAGGGGAAAATACTTCACTGGGCAGTATTCAAAAGGGTGCACAATGCCATAAGGAGTGAATGGGAGGTGAATTTCTTGCTGTTGCTAGTTCAATGACTTATCTGATCATTGTTGGATTAATAGCAAGATTATCAAAACAAACAGCAACTGGTAATCAGCAGAGAACAGCCCAGCAACCCAGGGCAATCACCACCTGTGGCAGGGGAAAGGACATGCCAGGCATTGCAGCCAATCAGAGCTAAAGCTGCTACCAGGATGGATAAAGAGGTAGTATTCAACTGGTTCGGACCAGTTCGGGAGTTCCAGTGGTGAAAATTTTCAGTAGTTCAGAGAACTGGCAAATTCTGTTGGCTGGCCCCACCCCCACCTGTTGACTCATTGCTTGTCCCGCCCACCCACTCACCCTGTTGCTTCTGTTTGGCTCCTTGCTTGTGTTGGCCACATAGTCTCTGCAGCTTGCCTGCCTTCCCACGTGGTGCCTGCGGCCCAACTGAGCAGCCCTGATTTGCCTGGGAGCTTACGAGCAACTGTGACCAAGCACCTCCACCTCCAGCTTGCCTGCTTTCACCACTGCAGCAGCATCCCTCTCACGTGATGCTCGCAACTCACCCTGTGGCCCAACTGCCTGGGTAAGTAAGCCTGAGAGTTGCTGCCTAGCTGCCTCCCATTGTCCCCGCCCTCCAGTTTGCCTGCCTTCGCTGCTACAGCTGCATCCCTCCCACATGGCACCCATGGCTTGCCCCTCAGCCCAACTGAAGCCTCGCCAGGTGCCAGAAGCCATGTGCATGCATGGTAGCTGTGCACATACACATGTGTGTGCACATTTTTGGCAAACCAACTATTAAATTATTTGAAACCCACCACTGATAAAGAGCTGTAGGCCATCTATTTCAAAGGCCTTAAAAGGTCTTGGGTCAGAAAACTGCAGTTTTCAATGGAAGCTAGCAAACCCAGCCATGGGATACATTTGCGGTGGACTGGGATTGGGAAGAAGGTGACATCATCTGGTCCTGCACGAAGAATTCTAGGATTACACTCAATATATTTTTTTAAAAAAGAAGTTATCTTAAATATTTTGCAATATAGGAAAATTAAAATTGAATCATATAAAAGTTAAATCAAAAGTAGATGTGGCATTTCAAACTAGTCATACTGCAAAAGTTTGTCACAAGTATCTTCTGTTATTTTCAAATTCCTCACCAATATAAAGGTTTATATTTTTCTTAGTGAAAACCTTTTGAATTCCTGGAAAAGGAAATTTAATCATGAATAGAAAATAAAACCCCTGGATTTGAAAACTATGTAATTTACCTGAATAAGCAGCTGGCTGTATGACACTGTTTCTACCACAGCACACCTGTAAAACATTCAGTTTATGGAAAGAATCATAAAAATAGCTTTTAAAATTTTCCATCTCCACTTCAATCTTCATGCCATTTATATCTAAGAATGGTGTACTTTGTTGAAGATAAGTCAATATCCGTGCATATCCAAATTGTCTAGTACACTTTACTTGTTCCAAATGGTGATGACAAATCCAGACAAGCCATCTCAGAATTCATTTTTCTCTGAGCAACACCCCTCACAATAAATTACACTCATCAGCTAAGTTACAAATATACTACTAGATTAAAAGGGCGTTTTATTCATATTTACTGGAGAAGCAATTTTCATTTGGACTAAGTGATCTCAAAAGGTTCTAAGCTACGGGGGATTTAAAGGTGACAATCAATGCCTTGGATTGCATCCAGAAGCCTTATAATAACCAGTGTGGTCAGGGGGTTCTTCAGTTAGAAATGTTACCTCAGTAAATGACACTGAGTCAAACTGGTACATTCTAGACCACCGGAAATTTATGACTGATCTTCTCGGGAAGCCCTATGTAGAACAAATTAACATAAATGATTGACAATAATAATGCCTGGTCTTGTGGGAATTGTGTAAAGAAGATACATAAAGACCTGCTCTGTTCTGGGATTGTATTCCCAGAGCAGAGATCTTTATGTATCTACTTTACACAGTATTCAGCCGAGGTGGCTCAATGTCTCAATGACATTGAAGATGGTCTCTGCTCCTGGGGTTTGAACCCTAGCACTGTGTGGCAGGGTGAACATCTGTCACTTGCCTCAGTTTCTTCCTACCTAGCAGTTTAAAACATGTTATATGTGAGTAGATAAATAGATACCACTTTGAGGGGGAGCAATGGTACTTCATGGAAGCAGTCAAGATTCCTGCTGGTTCTGAACCTTCCTGCAATGCCTGCTTGCAAGTTGACTCCAGTGGAGGTAATGGGGCCTTGCATGATGCTGCAGGAAGAGTCATTCATCTTTCTTTCTGGTGCAAAGCTGGCTTGCCCTCCTATGTTGCACCGCAGGAAGCACACAAGTGTGTATCATAATAGAGCTAGTTAAATTAAATTGGGGAGGACACTGGAAGAATGAAATCAAATACCCGTGCAAGGCGGGAAGAGATTACAATGACTTCTCTGTGTGTTCTGCTCTCATGAGGACTTCTGAAACTTACCATTTTAGAGAAGCACATTAAAACATAATCATTTTAATACATGTTTCTTCTATCCTGCAGATGCCATATTCCGTATTGGTTGAGAACAACTGGTAAGATTCTTTTACCTACCTATCTCCTTTTGAGATTCATGACAGATGGATAGATGGAGTCAATCTCCATCTCACAATTAAATAATTTACACCAGCTGTAAATTGCTATACATTAGCCATCTGAATGTTGAAGGGTTCTGACTTAAGTGTGGAAGGCTATCATAATCACACAATATTTTAAGAATGTCAAGTTAGAGATGTGAAAGAAGAAAGTACAGGGTGTCCCAAAATAAATGAAACCCATTAATTCGATTACGATTTATTACTAAAACAAAATATGTTAAAAAAATTTAACATTTTCTGTGAGCTCATATAATAACAAATGATTACTGAAAGTTTTGGGCCTTTAGCTAATTTTTAAAGTTTATTTAAATATATGCTCCAAGTGACCACCATTCCGTCTCATAGGCGGCGAGCAAAGTTATCAATCACTCTGTCACAAAAAAAAATTTCTTCTAACTTCCAAGCCATGGGTTTTTAAACTAATAATTGTTATTCATAACTGCTAACAAATCTGAAAAATATAAACAACAGTTAAAACCAGCATATTTATTGGAAATGTTGTGGGTTTCATTTATTTTGGGACACCCTGTATTATCATTCTACTTGGCTTCCAGAAGAAGTAGACTGTAACAATTTTAACTTGAATTATTTATTCAATATTAAATATTATTTAAATACTTTATTTGTACTATTTATAATAATTAAAAATAAGTCACTTTTCACATATCATTCCAACTATTTATTATATGGCAATCTAGAAATTCAATATCAGGGGGATCCTTAGGGCTCTCTGAGCTTGGTTGTTTTCTTCAAGCTCAGAGAGCACCAAGGACTCCTCATTTCAACCCTGAGAATATACAAATATTCTCCTCTTTCCGTAATTCAATATCAACTTGAAAACATTTGCTTTCATGACAGACAATTCAATCAGTCAGAAATACAATATAGTCTTACCTCTCACCTTTAGCAAACAGTATCACTCATCATAGAGAGGGAATTATTTTCTGAAGAACAAATAAAAAAGAACTTTGAAATTAATCTGCTCTGCATATGCGCAGAGACTTCATTCTTCATTTACCATTCTTAGACACTGACAGTGAATTTGGTGGAAAAAAAAATTATCTCAGGCCTTCTGAGGTGTTATGGGTTTTTTATCCACACCTTGTCAAGAGTTCTGCTGAGAGACAAAACTAGCTCTGAAGGGCTTATTCTTTTACAAAAGCAAAGTGTCAACACTACTCTAGGTTTTCAGTTTGGCCAAATACACCTGAAAGAGAAATACAAAAGGCATCATTCTCAAATCACTCAATAAGTAAAGAATTTCAAAATAAATAAACTTCTCAGAATATCATTGCATTTGTAGAACGAAGTGCCAGAGATGACTTTAAAAAAGGACTAGTCCGACGTTGTCTGTCTTTCTGTCTGTCTTTCTTTCTATCTATCTATCAATCATCTATCTATCTCCATCTACCACATTAAGATAAATATGATTAGAATCTTTTGATTGATTAGGAGCCCTGGTTGTGCAGCATTACTTCTATAGGGCACTGATCTCTGGCCCCTAGACTAATTATAGTTTGCATGGCTGAAATTCAGCATCAACACTTTCGAATTTCAGTAGAATTTCCAACTTTTTTGCCTTCTACCTGAGAACAGTTCAATTTTCTGTACTCCCTCAGGTTGAAACCAATGGCAAACAGCCAACCCGGGCCAATTCCAGGATCAGTGTACTCCATCAACAGTTGGAGAACTTCCTGATTGTCAGATTCTTATTGATTCAGTCATATTTCCACACCCACATGGTATGTTTCCCCATTTCAGAATATTGGGGTATGGCTATGGACAACAACCATAGACTTTTTTCTATGTCCTAGATTTTTTTTAATCCAAATATATCTAGTACTCCACAGTGTTTATCTCTCAAATTACTTAAGCAAAAATTTAATAAAGAAAACCATCAGGAAATACTTAAAGTTGTAAAACAAAGATAAGGCCAATTTGTATCAAAGCTTGCCAGTTCCTCTAATTCTCCTATTAAAGGTTAGATCCCTTGTCATCATGACAACATTGTGGCCTTAGGATGCTCTCCAATCTACATTTGTCATGTTTGTGCCTAAACTCTTTGACCGTTTGCTTCCATGCAGAACCAGCTGTGCTGTGTAGCTGGTCTGGTGATGTTTTGGTGGTAAAAAGGCATGGAAGTTGACATAAGACAGGTTAGGTAGTCATAAGTGGATACTTCCACGGGCAAAGAAATCTGATGTTTTACATCTTTCGGCCAATGGTAATTCAAGAATAAAGAAGGATCAAAGTAAGATAAATCAGAATTCATATTTATGAATGCACAATTCAAAAGTATTAAACAGTATGAACATTTTTGTTTTTTGAACCTTTTGGAGTATAGAACAAAAAATGAAGGCATAAGAAACAAACAAGTGAAGGAATTACAACTCATAATTTCTCTCTTCAAGGAAATTTGGTGGGTTTTTGTTTTTTGTTTTTTTGCTTCTTTCTACACCATCCCAAAAGAGAACTGGTTCTAAGAGCTTAAGGTGACTTTTTATAGTTTTAATTTAAAACTGCAGTCTAATATGCCACAAGCCATCCTTTTGCTAAAAAGGACTTTTAAAAAATTATAATATGGCATGGAAACTCGAACATTGAAAGGTGCCAAAACCCTGATATACAGAACTGTACAAAAATGTTAAGCAGTCGTGCAAAAATGCTGAAAATTAACAATGTTTTCAGAAATTGAAATGTTAATAGTCTATTTTTTATAAATTAACAAAATGGAAAGTAAATGAACATACAGTAAGAGTAATCCAAATCAAATCTCTATTTGGTGTGATCAACTTTTGCCTTCAAAACAACATTGAATCTTATACTTACACAAAGTCAAGGATTTTGTTGGATTCGAGTCAGGAGTATGATTAATCCATTATACCAAGCAGGTGCTAATGATCTTCAATTATATATGTAGGTCGAAACAGTAATTAACTGAAACAGAAAGCTATGTAAGTCTTAAAACTGGGTGAGAACAGCCAAATTCTGCTAGTAAGATGAGGTTGTGAAAGACAGTTTCATGTCACACCATGGCAAAACTGAGCAAAGGGACAAGACAAAAGGTCATAATACTGCATCAGCAAAGTTTCTCCCAGGCAAAGGTATCAAAGTAGACTGGAGTTTCAAGATGTGCTGTTCAAGCACTTTTGAAGAAGTATTAAGAGATGGGCAACATTCAGAACCGCAGATGTAGTAATTGGCCAAGGAAACTTAGTACAGCAAATGAAAGACACATCATGCTTACTTCCCTTCAACATCCAATGTCCAGCAATGCCATAAGCACAGAACTGGTGGAAACCAGTAGAACCCAAGTTCACCCATCTATAGTCTAGAGAAGTCTGGTCAGAAGTGGTGTTCGTGGAAGAATTGTGGCTCAAGAACCATACCTCCTATGTGTAAACAAGGCTAAGCAACTCGACTATGCACAAAAACATAGGAACTGGGTGCAAAAATATTCAATTGGGGTTGGAGATTTAGGCAGGCTCAATGGTGTCCTCAGTGCTGACAAATACATGCAATATGTATCCATCATGCCATACCATCAGGGAAGCATGTGATGACTCCAAATCTATTCTGCAGCAGGACAATGGTGCCAAACATACAGCCAATATCATTGAGAACTATCTTCAGCACAAAGAAGAACAAGAAGTCTTGGAAGTGATTGTTTGGCCCCTATGGAGCCATGATCTCAACATTATCAAGTCTGTTTGGGATTTCATGAAGAAGGAAGAATTTTAGGCAGTCTACATCCATGTAAGGTCTGTGGCTAATTCTCCAAGATGTTAGAAGCAAATTTGAAGGAGGATTGCCAAGTTCCTTCAAAAACAGTGTGCAAGTGTACCTAGAATTGGTACTGTTTTGAAGGCCAAGAGTGGTTACAGCAAATATTGATTTGATTTGCATTTCTCTTCTGTTCATTTACTTTCCATTTTGTTAATCAATAAAAATAAAGTATTAACACTTCTATTTCTGAAAGCATTTTTAATTTCTAACATTTTTGCACAACTTGCACAGTAGTCTATCTTTGAACGTCAATATTTATCTATAGATAAAGAACTAAAGCATGAAGATGCTACTTGGCTTTCACCCTTCAAGACTTCAGCCCTAATTTTTTCTCTTTACTTAATATAAAGAAGACATAAAATTCAGTTATCCAACCAAGCAACTCATGCAGTGTGCAGAGATGAACAATCTTTTGGCATGGCAACTGTTACCCACTCAAAAGCAAAATAGCCATTTTTTTTAATTTCAAGATGTAGAATGTAAGTCTTATGTGAGTGGGTAAGAGGCAAGATTGGAAATCATTTTAGGTGGCTCTTACAAACTTCTTTGCTGAAATGAAAACATACTATTCATCAAGGTCATTTATTTGCCTGAATGATTTATTTTGCTGTTGAATTAGGAAAGTTTACAGCTGCTTCTCTTGTATGAGACTAAAATAACATTAATTAATCTCTCTCTTGATGCAAAATTTGGAAAATATTTGAAAAATCTTGAAAATCAGTAGATACAATGTAAGAGGACACAGCTTTATCAGGTTTTTTTAAAACATAGATGATAAAATATACCTGCTTCCGGAAAATCAATGTTAAATAAATAGTTAAGTGTAGCTTCAATTCTTTTTTAATCTTTACAGACAATTTCAAGCGCAAGAGAATTCTTCCAAACTTCTGAAACGGTTTGAAGAGGAAACATGGGAGCTAGAAGTAATAGTGGAAAAAATTAAAAATTGAGCTCCACCCACTAATCCTGGTCTGCTAATGGCAGTTGTCTGTCTCTGGAAACAAACAAGCTAGATTTCACCATTCTCTTGGGTCATTTAAAATGCCTCAGCAGATAAGAGTTTGGAAGAAGTAGTGGGACCTCAGCAGTCTGCTTGCCAGCATTGCAGTTTGAGGCTTTCAAACATCGACTTTAATCCAAATTAGTAGGAATTTCAGGAAAGCATTTTGGCCAAGTCACAGCTGGAATGATTTTTTTTTTCCTTTTTTGCCAAATATAAGAAACACAAGTGTTAAAAATAAGAGACAGAAGACTCTTGGCACTAGCAGATGATATTTTTAAAAAAATGGATTTGAAATCCTGACTTAATTATGAAACATTCCATATTTTTGTCTATTCCATAATGTTCATACACTGGTAAAAATATTAAATCTCCTCCCTTTTAAAAGATTAATATTCACCCTCATTTTTTATTGAATGATAGTACCTTGTAAATCCAACAGCCTATCAATTTTTGGCAGGTCATTTCCTGGTCAAAATTAGTGTAGTTAACAAGCTTAAGTTGAGATTTGTCATAATAATTCTGCAAAACACCAATATTCCTGAAATATATTTTTAAAAAATTCTAAATGCCAAATCAAATGAATAATAAACTCTTACGGATTCCCTATCTAGGAATACTGAAAAAAATTATGTTCAAGTTTAAAACTGTAGAAATATGCTACTCAACTGAACTCTACTTAAAAATCACCTTGCCTAGAGCATGATTTCTCATTTTCAAAGTATTTGATGAAGTAGATTGACTTAATACATTTTTAGATGGTTTACCAGAGAATTATCACCATGCTATTTTAGATATGGATTTACGCAGTGATGATTCCCAGTCCACATTAAAGGCCCCTCCCTCTTGACTTACTTAAACAACGAGCTATATCATAGAATATATGCTACACTATATTATACTATAATATACACACACAGGTAGTCCTCAACTTACAACAGTTCATTTAGTGATCATTCCAAGTTACAACGGCACTGAAAACATGACTTATGACCATTTTTCAGTTACGACTTTTGCAACATTCCCATGATTATACATCATCAAAATTCAATGCTTGGCAACTGGTTCACCCTTATGACCGTTGCTGTATCTCAAGGAGGTGTGATCACCTTTTGCAACCTTATGACAAACATATGGAAAAGTCAGATTCACTTAACAACTCCAATTAACTTATCAACTGCAGTGATTTACTTAACAGTGGCAAGAAAGCTATACACTGTGTTTATACACACACATCTGTCTGTCTGTCTGTCTGTCTATCTATCATATATAGTATAGAGAATGCTAATGACTAGATGACTCAAAAGAAATACAATCTTTCCATCCCCACTACTATCCTATCAGAACTCATCCTTCCATCTCCCCACCACCCAGCTTTTGGAAGCTGCAAGCTGTCCGTCATATAAAAACATAGTCTAATACAATGGTGATATTTTAATCTTTAAACCTGAAAAATTCAGGGTTGAAGTGCTGGGGTTTCCATATAAAACTAAAAAACCCATGATCCTTCAGGTCATCTTTTTTCCAAATATTTTAGAGGCTGGCACCATTTTCCTTCTCCTCATGACCTTCTACAGAGCCCTTGTGAGCTGCTCCTTCCTCCTCCATTGACCCACGAAATTGCCCGTCACTTTGCTGTAGGAAGAGGAACAAAGGAGCCATGGACTGTTAAGAAAACTGCACCCCTTTCTCTCCATCCCAACATAAATCGTCCCACCAGGAAGGGAGCTCTCCTGTCAACAATCCCCGTCACCTTGCCAGCCTACCTCACCAGCAGGCATCCGAGTCATTCTCTTGGTTTTCCCTCACCACCTACCACCACTAAGATATTCCCATTTTTTTTCCTTGGTTCCAAAGCAGCCAATCACTTTCACCCATTGGGCTTTGCCACCAGCTAACTATGCACAGGAACCAGAGGGAGGTAGGAAAGAGTGGGGATACGTCCCTCCCATCTTTCCTTGTGACATACAACCTGTGCGGTTCTGAAAGTGTAGTCAATATTATGATCACATGACTGTGGCTAACTGTGATGATACTGCAGGGGCCACCACTTTTGGGATACAACTTGGGTGAAGAATCTTGAATTTTCAATTACACAAAAGTCCTGGATTTCTGTACACATTTTTTTTTAAATTAGTCCATTTGAGGTTCCTTGGTTCAAAAATTGTTGCCCTCTGATGCAATGTGTTGTCTAACTAAGGATTACAAATAGTTTTAGTAGTGCTTCTGGAAGCAAGCTGTCCTCTCATTGATTTTTCTCACAGTCAAGAAATTTCTCCTTAGCACTAGGTTGGTTCCCTCCTTGATTAATCTCCATCCATTGCTTCTTGTCCTGCCTTCAGGTGCTTTAGAGTAGGTTGATCCCCACTTCTTTGTGGCAGTCCCTCAAATATTGGAACACTTATTCAATTTCGCTGCACACATGTTGTGCATTGACAATAAAGGATTGAATTATATGTACAGAGTATATATGATAAATACCTTGCCTTATTATAAACAAAACAACATAGCATTCTTGTTCTTCTTCTTGCCAACCCTGGCAATGAAAGAAGTGGCATGGAAGAAAATAATAGTCCAAAGTAATGTGTTAAACACTAGGGGAAAAATTTTCAAAGCACCCCAAAGCACCATCAGAAAAGGCTTCTGAATCAACTGTCTCTGCCAGGGGCAAGAGACTGGAATTTAACACAGCTTGGAGTCGGCTTGGCTCTTAGGAGCCAAAACAATCTCTTGCTGCCAAAGCAAATGACCCATTTCTGGCAAGGAAAGAACCAATCCATCTTTGAGCGAGACAAGAGGTCATAGAGAACGTCAAGGGGGCAGCCTTGTCTCAGGTATCTGCTGGTTTTAGAAATGAATTGTATGCATAGAGAGAAGTGGAGGCAGGGAGACAATTTTTTCAGCAGTGGTGCTGCTGTTTTGGAAAAAAACCCATCGCGTGGTAATAATCTCCTCATTATTTAATTTTAGGGGGGCTATATAATCATTTTATTCACCAGGCATTTGGCAGCAACAGAATGTGACTTTCCCTCCCATTTCTTATCCTTGCCTATTTCCACTGCATCCAGTATTTGTGTTTTGTAAAAAGTTAATGTTTTTTTTTTAAATTTACATCACTCCTGAGAAGCTTAAAAACAATATTATGAAATTATCACAGAATCCATTACTAAAGACAAAAATCCTTCAGCGAGTGTATGATCACCACAAATGTAGGATTGCCAAACATGAGTGTTAAATATCTTTAAAAATCCAAGTTATGCAGATAAGGGCAGATGTCAGTTATTGATATTTAAGAAAGAACAGAGGAAACAAATGTGGCATAGCTTGGCATAGGAGAAAGGAGTCTTCATTATTTCTAATTGTCACAACCTGCCTTCCTACAGTGACTTAAAACTGATTTACAAACAAAAGAAAAACAACAACAACCATAACAATCATTTTAAAAATAGCAACAAAAATACCAAAACCAGCAACACCAGGGCTTATTTAGTGATAATAGATCCAAGAGACAGATGAGCTTCAGATGTATAATACCACACTGGATCCTTGGCAGGAAGGAGGAGGGTGTATTGGCTCTAGAAATGGCGGTAAGAAATGATAATTGCTGCGACAGACAATATAATTTTAAAATTCAGAACAAACTTTTCTGAATTTATTGTATGGCAGTTACAAAAGAATAAAGGAAAATGAAATAGATTTTCACAACAGTAAAAAAATTTAAAAAAAAAACAACCAACCAAAATACCATTTTATTATTCCTAAGACTTCCAGATGTTCACAGCTAAAAAAAGCCAAACAATAGTCTTCATTTTTGCTAGAGGTAATAGACTGAAAGGTTAATAGTGATAAAGGTTGTAATCAATTATCATTAGAACTTGAAGTCTTAAAATAAATTAAATAAAGGTCAAAAAAATTCTTGTGCAATAATCTGGTATAAACAAAGTTAATGAAAAAGAACTGTCCTTCACTTATGTTGTGGTTTTTGCTTTGAGTTTAAAAAAAAATTAAAAACAGTATTTGTTCTCTGAAGCTTCTACATAATGTAGAGGTCCAGATGTTTTAATAGCCAAATACAAGCCTTGTGCGTTCCTTGCTTTCATTTTTTCCTTTCCAAACAGATTACTTTTGGCTGTCTTTTTTTTCCTTGGCAATCCTCTTTGTCACTCCACTGAAATATTTCTCACGAAAGGAATCATGACATTTGTACTGCAGATACTGGCTATCCAATATGTGAGAATTATAGTCGTCCTCCTATATGGGATTAAAAGACAATGTGAAGACATGAACCACACTTTGCTATGTCTTGAAACGCTAGAAGAGCTCAAATGCTGAACTATGGCAATAATACTAATTCTTACCCTGCCCTTCATTTTTCTAAAATATTTGATTGATGATTCCTGCAAAGATCGGCTGATGATGATGATGATGACAATTACAAAAAGGATTAGGCTTTCTCGCCTAAGCATACCTGTCAATCATTCTCATCATGAGAAGACTTGAATAACATTTCAAGATAAATGAATTGGATGTAAAATAGTTGCTTTAATTGACACCTCTTTCTCCCCACTCTACGGTTTTAAACTACTCTTCATAATGTTCAGAGGGAGACCTATGATACTTCCTGTGTTTTACATGCTAGTTCAATTGTTTTAATATCCTGCTGATAGTTTCCTTCTTTTGTGCATTATTTGTTGCTACGAAGAGCCTTTAATGTGAGCGAAAATGCAAGGCAGAATTGATTCTATCAGTAAATGCATAATGAAAATATAAGTGCCTGTTAGTGTGAAGCATTTCAGCCAACCATATTAGTGCACGCTTATAGAGTTATGCTGAGAACACTGCATATCTGAAGACATTGGCCTCAATTTGATAAATTATTGTTTGTTAAAGTTCAGATGTAGGTGAGCATTAAATTTGTATATTCCCTCCTTTAGAAACCCTTTTCTTTTAACTAAACATACAAAGAGAAAAATAAATCAGAAAAGAGGGGGAGGGAGAGAGAGAGAGAGAGAAAGAGAGAG
>JAEANM010011244.1:0-15370 GCA_017656035.1 Myanophis thanlyinensis | reverse complement strand
TTTGATTCTTGCTGACACTCTTCTGTCACACAACACTCCTGACACCTTTCTCCACCCATTCCAACTCACCTGCACTCACCTCTTCATCTCTTTTACATACTCCCCATCACACTGGACTGTTGATCCCAAATACTTAAACTCTTGAACCTTTTTGACCTCAGCCCCCTGTAACCTCACTGTTCCACTTCCATCCCTCTTGTTCACACACATGTATTCTGTCTTACTACAACTGACTTTCACTCCTCTTCTTTCAGAGCAGACCTCCACTGTTCCAGATGTTCCTCCACCTGCTCTCTGCTCTCACTACAGATCACAATGTCATCTGCAAACATCATTGTCCACAAGGATTCCTATCTGACCTCATCTGTCAAACTGTCCATCACTATAGCAAACATGAAGGGATGGAGCTGATCCTTGATGTAGCCCCACCTCCACTTTGAACTCCTCTTTCTGACTTACAGCACATCTCACTACTGTCATACTACTCTCATACATATCCTGAACTACTCTGCCACTCCTGACATCCTCATATAGCACCATAGCTCCTCTCTCGGCACTTTGTTGTATAGTTTCTCCAAATCCACAAAGACGCAATGCAACTCCTTATGACCATCTCTATACTTCTCCATTAATATTCTCAGGGCAAAAATTGCATCAGTGGTGTTCTTTCTGGGCATGAAGCCATACTGCTGCTCACAGATATCCACTTCCTTTCTTAGCCTAGCTTCCACTACTCTTTCCCATAGCTTAATTGTGTGGCTCATCAACTTTATACCTCTGTAGTTGCTACAACTCTGCACATCACTCTTGTACTTAAAGATCAGCAATAAAACACTTCTCCTCCATTCCTCGGGCATCTTCTCACTCTCTAGAATCCTGTTGAACAAACTAGATAGAAACTTCACTGCTGTCTCTCCTAGACACTTCCACCCCTCCACAGGTATGTCATCTGGACCAACAGCCTTATCACTCTTCATTCTCCTTAGAGTCTTCCTCATCTCATCCTTTCTAATCTTTGCTACTTCTTATTCACCTCTTCCCCTCTTCTTCCCCTCTTATTTTCCTCATTCATCAGTTCCTCAAAATACTCCTTCCATCTTCTCTGCACACTCTCCTCACTTGTCAGCACCTTCCCATCTGTCTTTAATCACCCTTATCTGTTTCATATCCTTTCCATCTCTATCTGTCTTGCTGGCTAATTTGTACAATTCCTTCTCACATTCCATTGTTACTAACCTGGCATACAACTCACCATATGCTTTCTGTTTAGCCATTGCCACCTCCCTCTTCACACTATGCTGCAATTTTTTGTAAACCTGTCTACTGTCTTCAATTTCTAAGTCCCACTTCTTTTTAGCTAGCCTCTTCCTCTGGATGCTGTCCTGTACTTCCTTGTTCCACAACCACATTTCCTTATCTTCTTTCCTCCTACCAGATGACACACCTAGCACCTTCCTACCTATCTCCCTGATCACTTCTGCTGTAGTTTCCCAGTCATCTGGGAGTTCTTCCTGACTACCCAAAGCCTGTCTCAACTTCTGTTTGAATTCCTCACAATATTCTGTCTAACTACACTCTCTCCTACCACCACTTTGCAGTCACTAATCTCTCTCAGATTGCCTTGTCTACATAGAATGTAGTCTACCTGCATATTCCTCCCCTGCTCTTATATGTAACTCTATGTCCCTCCCTCTTCTAGAAATAGGTGTTAACTACAGCCATTTCCATCCTCTTAGCAAAATCCACCACCACCTGTCCTTCTACATTCCTTTCTTTAACACCAAACCTGCCCATTACCTCCTCATCTCCTTTATTCCCCTCACCCACATGCTCGTTGAAATCTGCCCCAATCACCACACTCTCCCTCTGGGAATACTTTTCATTACCTCATCTAACTCACTCCAGAATCTCTCCTTCTCTTCTAACTCACACCCTACTTGTGGAGCATAACCACTGACTACATTCAACATTACCTCTTCAATTTCCAGCTTCAAACTGATCACCCCATCTGACACTCTTTTCACCTCTAAAATATTCCTCACAAGCTCCTTCTTCAGGATCATTCCTACCCCATTTTTCTTCCTATCCACACCATAATAAAACAGTTTGTATCCCATTCCAATACTATGTGCTTTGCTACCCTTCCATCTGGTCTTCTGCACACACATTATATCTATCTTTCTTTTTTCCATCATGTCTGCCAGCTCTCTACCTTTCCCTGTCATTATGCCAATGTTAAGCGCCCCTATTCTCAGACCTATACTCCTGCCTTTTCTCTTCTCTCTCTGTCTACGAATCCTTCTGCCTCCTCTACTTTTTCGACCAACAGTAGTCCAATTTCTTCCAGTACCCTGTAGGTCAACAGCACTGATGGCAGTCATTGTTAACAGAAGCGTCAATTGATCTGGTATAGCATTAACATTGGTGATTCGCATATTTAGATTTGGCATGTTTTTACACTGGATACCCTTCCTGACGCAACCCTCTCTATTTATCGGCACAAATGTCACTGGCTTGCAACCCCTGTGGCTAGATTGTGATTAATATTTGAATGAAAATATAAAATAAGATATGATGGAAAATAAGAGGGGAATGAAATGATATGAGGAAATTTTGAATAAGACAAAAATGAAGAGTTATAATACTAACACTAGAATTTTATAGATGGTTAATATGATAGGAATGTAGATAGAAAATAAGATCTAGAGACAATCAGGATGTAAGCTAAAATATATGATGAAATATTGAATAAGTGAAGAATGAAGAATATATTTAATAAATAAGAATAATATTATGGGGTTGTATAAGAGTATAAATTGTGAAATGTATGATTATTATTAAAAACTTGTATTAAGAGGGTTAACACACAGGTACTACACTGTTCACAAAATGATATATTGAAATATATAGGGAAAAAATAAAAAAACTTGAAAACAAACAAACAAAAAAAAGCATTGATCTATTAATACAGTATTATATTTTCTGAAAATAAATACATGAAAGCATCACACTCAGTAGTTCTTTCTTAAATTATAGATTTATATCAATTTCCCCCACCTATACTTTCCAATTGAAGGGAAGTTTCCATCTGAATCTTATGGAAAACCAATTCAAAGGTCCCCATCCACTTTCTCTTTGAGTTTCTTTTACAATTATACCACATTCATAGTAAACCAAAAGTTGGCTTGAGCTTAAATGGACTCTGGGGGATGGTAGAGGACAGGAAGGTCTGAAGGAACGTAATCCATGGGGTCGCGATGGATAGGAGACGACTTTGCAACTAACAACATAGTAAACTTTTAATTTTTACACATTTGCCCTGGGCATTGACTACATTCTCCATGACTTACTAATATGTTGAAATGACTATTCATGGGAAGGGCTATTCACTTTCTCTTTGTAATCTCATGGCTTTCCTTAAGAGAGCTTCCAAACCAAACCCTTGGGTTTAAATGGCTCTGGAAGTATTCTATTTCCCAATAAAATACAGTAAGTTATATAGAGCCATTTGGTTCCCAACACTGTTCAGACACAATAAAATCAACAACCCCTACACATTTTGTAACAATCCTACTCACTGTTGTCTTGGCAGCATGGCTGCAGTTCAGTTTCTGCTGAACCAAAATAGCTACTGTAGGTGGGCTCCAATATGGTGAAGTGGAATGTGGAGGGTCACATCATTTCAAGTTCTAATTTTATATTATTATTTTGAGTTTATGTGTGGTTCTCCAAAACTTTCACTGTGGGGGTTGCAAGGAATTAAAAAGAACAGATTGTATGTTTAAAAGAATAATACTTGTGATTCATATTGAAAATAGGAATGTAGCATTTTTTAATTCAGCAAAGCAGACATAACACAGAAGAATCATTTGGACCTAGACTGTACATGGTACATGAATCATTATCCAGACTGTCATTCAGCATGTAATAAACATTGTCTAAAGCTCCTGCAGTATAAAGCCAAACATCAGTTGCTTTAGAAAGGAACACAACTGGTGGATGATTACAAGTAGAGCAAATATGACAATAATCAAAAAAAGGTCTACATGTGCTTGTAATAGGCATTTAGGGCAGAAAAAAATGTTGGCTAAGTTTAAACAACCTATTGTGGATAATGAATATCCAGTTGGTATCCAATGGATCAACGCTTGGTTGATCCAGAAAAAAAAGTGGACCTTACACTTGTGAGAAAATTCTAGGAAGAAAAAGTCCAAAACATATAGAGAAGTACCAGAACCAGAGGAAGATTGGGATATTATAATTTTTGGTGATGACAAACTAATTTTTGTTTAGTTCTGTAGCCTCTTGGCTTTTGTGATTAGATACTGGGTTGCTAAACAAAAGTAATATAAAAGTGAATTATGAAGTATAATCCATGAATTGTCTATTTAGACTCTACAACTTTATTCTAAATTATTATGCATGCTATTTGAACTAAGAGTTGTGGTTAAAATACAGTACTGCAGGCTACTTCAGCTGGTCACTGGTTCCAGCAGTTTGGTAGTTCAGGTCTCACTGGCTCAAGGTTGACTCAGCCTTCCATTCTTCCAAAGTCAGTAAAATGAGGACCCAGATTGTTGGGGGCAATATGCTGACTCTGTAAACCTCTTAGACTGGGATGTAAAGCACTGTGAAGCAGTATTTAAGTCCAAGTGCTATTGCTATTGCTAAACCATCTTGTGAGAATAATTTTTCACTTCCCAAAATAAGTTCCATTTAGGGGAAAGGCTGTTGAGAAGATGGTTGGCTTACAGCTCCAGAAAGCTCTGGAGAAAGTAGAACCAGGATTTTCATAATACTGAAATTGCATTGATTATACTTGTTGATGAGTCTAGTGGGGGTGGGGTGAAGATGACGATGGATGGATACACCCAACTTGTCTTTCTTGAAAGGTCAGTGACATTATGGGATGCATAGTGTTGAGATGGTTCTCTTCCTTTCTCCAGGGTCAATTCTAGTTAATGTTGGTAGGGAAGATAGATGAAGCCAGACTCTGTTGTTTTGTTGGATACTCTGGAGCTTCATTCTCTCCACACTCCTATTTAACATATATACAAACATGCTGGGTGAGATCATCTGTCTGCATGGGGTGAGGTATCATTTGCTGTTCCTTTATTCACTGGGCTGACATAGTTATATGGTTGAAGTTCTTAGCTACTATCTGGAGGGTATGTGAACTTAGATGGGAAAAAAATAGGTTTTGGCTCAACCCTGGCAAGATTAACTACTTATGGTTTTGAGCACAAGTGCATGCGTGAATGCACATGCACATGCACGTGCACACACACACACACATGATCCAGAGATTTTACATTGTTGCGTTAGGCTAAACATCTCCCCTCAGAGTTAATATGCAACTTGAGAGAAATCTTGGACTCATGACTCCTGCTCAAGGAAAAAGTGATACCAGTTGCTAGGAGATATAGATCCAACTGGTGCAACAATTACTCCTTTATGGTTAGAGACTTATTCATAGTGACTCACATGTTAGTTACCTCATGTTGGGATTATATAATACACTCAATACAGGGATGCCCTTGAAGACCAGTTGGAAGCTGCGACCAATTCTCAATGCAGTGTTGCAGACAGCTTTCAGCATTCCATTAAGTTTTCATATACAGTAACACTACTACTGTTCTGGCTTCCAATGTCCTTCTTGATATGGTTCAAGGCATCAGTTATTGTCTATAAAGCTTTACAATGTCATTTGGCCAGGCTATTGCAATTGTTTTTGCTCAGTTTAGAAACCAGATCTGTCAGAAATGGTATGCTCCAAGTCTCTTGTATTAAGCAAAGTCATGTTATTAGATCTAGAAATTATGCTTCTGTTGTAGTTCCTGCTCTGTGGAAAAACAGCTTCCAAGAGATTAGTATTGCCCTCACCCTGTTAGCTTTTCTTAATAGCAATGCAATTCAATTCAATTCAATTCAATTCAATCCTTTATTGTCAATGCACAACATATGTGCAGCGAAATTGAGTGAGCTGCCATCGATACAATCACACAAAGCGTAGAAACACAGAATACATTCAGATACAGAATACTTCTCCAGACTTATAAACAAATCTCTAACCCCAGGAAATGCGCATGCACGCATGCGTGCACATGTGCACGTGCGCGCACGCGCACACACACACACATTATTCCACTGGTATGTACATATTGCACATTGCACTGTCACTGTGAGTCTGTTGTATCAAGTCTAGTTGTGGTGTAATATGACATTTAGAAGACTGACGGCCTATGGATAGAAGCTATTTTTCAGTCTATTTGTCTGACTGGCTATACTTCTATATCTCTTGCCCGATGGTAGAAGTATGAAGAAGTGCTGTCCAGGGTGGCAGTCATCCCTGATTATTTTTCTCACTCTGTTGAGACAGCAGGATCTGGCTATTTTCTCCAGTGGGGTTATGGCACAACTCATTATTTTTTTTGTGCTTGCTCATTACCCTCTGTAGTGCCTTCTTGTCTGTAGTTGTTAGTCCGGAGCTGGTTTATTCAGGTCTTTTCCCATGTAAGTTTGAGAATCTCTTCGCAACGTTTCAGTGAGATCCCACTCACCATCTTCAGGCTGGTGCCTTCTGCTTCATGCCAGTGCAAGAAGTTTGTGACCGGAGCTGCTGTCTCTCTATAAATACTGGTGGGAGGGCATGGTGTGCTGGGCTGGTTGGCTGCGCTTCTGCCTCTTGATTAATTGATGGAGTTAATGTTGGTATAATGGGTTGTGTGGTGGCCTTGCAAGTTCTTTTGTTGTGGTGTCCTTGGTCCTGCATCGTAATTTTTGGGTCGTCTGGTATTTGGCTTCAGTTGTTAAATCAGCTCCTTGGCTTATTAGCTTTAATGCTGCTTTTTATGGAAATTGGGAATGATTTTTTTTTATTCTAGATTTTTCTTGTTTTCTTTTAGCTTTGTGATATCTGAATTTATTAAGCAAAGAGAATTGCTTAATTCTTGGATAAGCAACTGTATAATGTGTAAAGGTGTTTTCATGTTTAAATTTACTTTTCTGAAATAGGGGCAATGATCCTTGATTAGTTTATCATGGGGATTAATTTGATATCTCGTCCTGAGCCTTTTGTTCCAAGTGTCCAGCTGTGATACCTTCTCTACAGTAAAGATTCTGATATGAACTTTCTGCTTATGTCTTCTGATGATATGCCTCATTTAATTTTGGCATAGATGGATAAACACCGCTGATTGTTACCTGACTATCCTTGAGCTCACTTCTAAGAGTCAAAATACAAATTATGTTAATTACATGGTTAGCCCTTCAGTGCCATTTTTTTTCTCTCTTTCAGTAATAGCCTTATGGAGCTCTCATCTAGAATGTAGGTTGGTGTTTGGAGGAAGAGGACTTTCAATCTTTTCTCTTGCTATGGTGTTAATCTCAACTGGAGACTCATTCCTGCTATATAAATTGAGGGGGGAAAATCTCCCTTTGAAGCAAATGGAAGTTCCACTTGATAGAAATAAGATAAGCAAGGGATTCAAGTGAAGCTATGACCACAGCTGAAGGCAAAGAACTGAATTCTCCTATTACCAGACTCCCCAAAGAACTAACTATTTATGAAGTAAAAATGTCCCTGTCAAGGATTAACTCTAGATAATTAAAATAAAATAAGACTTAATATAAACTTTGAATAATGTGTAGTTACATACAAAATCATACTAGTAAATATTATCTTGCTCTAGCTCTTTCTCTTCTACCTCCTGTATATCTCCAGTGTGGTCAACGATACCTTGAAATCTCTGTAGCATATTGTATTTAGGGATGGGGAGTGAAAGAGGATCCAGCCAAAGATCATCATTGGTTGTACTATGCAATGTGTAGTTTGTCCTGCGAGAACACTGAAGCGAGAAACCCCATGTATAAGAGGGTATGATGCCGTTGACAGGAATAACATCAAGATGAAAATAAGGCTGATTTTTTCATATCTGCCTTTGCGTCTTCATTCACTCACCAGCATCAGGAGGGGAATCTTAACAAAGTTCACTCTGGAAATCATATGTGTGCTGTTGATGGGCTGACATTTACAGATAGGAGAAGGGTATATTTTGGAATAAATTCATTAAAATGCTTTTTCTACATTTTTTTGTATCTTGTACTATTTTTTCTAATATTCCAGTGCCACTCGAAGATTTCTAATAAGTGCCTTGGGAAGTTTTCTCAAACGTAAGTCTCCGATTCAGATCTGATTAAGAGCATATTACAAGATTGATTGGATGGAAGTATTTTTAAAGCTTACCTATATAGAATGTCAGACATCTGACATACAACTCATTGGGATTCAGCACATTGTAACTACATTAGGAATATATTTTGCTAGCTCAAGAATTAATATATCTAAAATTTTACATATTGCAAATACTTTTTTAATTGATTGTTTTGTTGGTCTAATTGGATTTGGACATTTAATAGACAATCTCAGACACAATGATGAGTCATCTGATATAGAAGGATTCTCTGACAGGGCTGCCAATTGGTCGTTCCATTCAAAGATTATGCTGGTTGCTATTTCAGTCACCAACAGAAGTGTCAGCATATTTGCAATATTTTTTTTAAATCATGGTTCAGGAAGAAAGACATTGGGGGAAAATGCCAATACTCTGCTCCTTTCCTGGGCTAATGTTGGATTTGCAGTGTTTACAAACAGCTGTTACAACAGTCCAAAGCTCCACAGAAAAATGTGACACATCTAAGAATCTGACAGTCAAACTCCAGCATTTGTTCAGATGGTACCCTTCTATGGTTTAGAGTAACAGGAGCCTCAGTAGCTGTGGTATTTGTCACTACAGCAGCTGTGTCTATGGTAATGGCAACAGCTGTGCTGTTTATTGCTGTCCAGCTATCTGCAGATAACACCAAGATTTAGGAATTTCATTTATCCTGTCCACAGCATTCATACAAAGACATAATCATCCAGAGATACATCCAAGTTTAAGGAATCTTTAGTTACATGTAAATTCTGCTATGTTTACTCAATGAGATAAAACTTGGCAGGGTGGAGGGATAGAAAAATCAATTTTAAAACACAATAAGCACAGATTCTTTTCTGTTCCATTCTAATTATTATCAACTTTAGAGCACTATCTTGTTCAATATTGCCTACAATGGAGCTCCTGACTTTTGTAACATTTACTTCATTGTCATCTCACTGTCTCCAATCCTGAGTATTTTCTGAACTGTAGAAGCTAGCTGACCTGACCTAACATCCACAAAACCGATTTATAAAAAGACCATCAAGTTAATCTATTGTACCCTAATCACAGATGACATTTAGGAAGTGGCATTACATCCTCCTCTTCATTTATCCAAGAGACCTCTTTCCCATACAACTACCTGAAAATTGCCCAGACTATTTCTCACAGAAAAGACTGAGGATTACCAAATCATCCTCCATTTAAGAAAATAATAAAAATAATGGATTCGTATTCTAAAGTCGCATTCTTAAGAATTTATGGGGCTGCTTCTAGGAAATTTGTCACTTTTAAACCCCACACAAATCTCTAAATTAAATCTAGATTTCATCAAGTTTTCCTGTAAAATAAAACAGTTGCAACCACTTGCAATATAGTCCCCATATAAGTCTATGAAAGAAAATAATTTTTTTAGATTATATTTCAGAGCTGAGAGATGATGTGAATGAACTAATTTTAGACCAAGATGGACCAAACTGATTCTAGTTTAATCCTGGATTGATTGGGCTCCTTTTAGAACAAAAGGCCAGGTCCTCAAAGTGAATCAGGTTCTCTTTTGCAGGTATGCATATAAGTTACAAATTATCAATGTTAGTTTTATATGTTGTACCACTCATTTAATTCCCTTTTGTAAAATCCCACTGAATTCAGTAGTATTCTGCCCAGAAAAGAGTGTTTATAATGGCAGTCTGAAAAATGCCAACAATTTCAATATGGACACACTGAACAGAGAGCTATTTTTCAAAACGGTAAGTCTTCTGGAAACAAATTATTGTTGGTCTGGCATATTAAGAAGTAGAGCTCACAAATCACAAAGAGAAAAAAAAATGTGTAAAAAAAAATCAAGAAATAGCTCTTTTGCAGGCGTTTCATGAGAAAGCAATGGTTGAATCATTACCACTACCCCCCTTCCTTCCTTTTACAAAATGGGATCAGCTGTTAAAATCCAGCTCCTTAGGTCATTTGCTATATATAGCACTTATTTTTTGTGGGCAGTGCAACTGAAACTCTAGATCATTTTGAGCAAGTGAAAAGATGGTATTTCTCACATGAATTTAGTGCACATAGATGTCAGGAATATTTTTTTTGTCTTTTACTCTGTTAAACTTTACCGGTTGTAGCAGTGCATCTGAATACTTCTAAAAAGCTTTGACATGCATACGTTCAACAAATTCACAGAGCATCTGTTGTGAAAAACAAAAAGATAATAACTTCCAATTTAAATAACTTAAGTTCTTTCTCATTCTTTTTCTCTTTTCCATTTCCCTTTAAACTTACTGTTGAAAAAAAATAGAATATAAATCATTTTAGAAGCAATAGGATTCACAGTAACCATGATCAAGATTGTCATACATGGAGAGGCACAGTTTGCAAAGGTAATAATCCTGGAAAATAGGATTGCATTCATAGATGTGCACCTTAGGGAAAATTTAAGTCAGATTAGAAACTGCATCTGAATCTTCATAAAATACAGTTATGATAAAAATGTTGACATCCTCTTCTCACCAATTCCCAACATCCCTGACCCATGTCACATCATTACAGGAATTACAGAGATTTTGCTATTGTTCAACAAGAAAACTCTTCTAAGCTTCCATCTGTTTCACACATAGCAATATTCCTGAAATGAAGATAATTTTGAACTGGAAAGATATGTAAAAATAGAATGAATAAAGACAAAGGAAGAAGAAATGGGATTAAGGTAGAAAATAAATTGTTCAAAGTAACTATAAGAAACAACATTAAGACCTGGTGGAAACATTCATTCTTTTGTTAAAATATGGGGAGAGACTTTAGAACCCAGTGGCTTTGTTTACAATAAGATTAACCAAACTTTGTACCTGTGATTCGTTAAATAAACCATTGTTGCCTAGTTTGCATAGTTCTGTCTTAATGGGTGAATTCACACTAAGGTTTCATATTTACTTCCCACTAATTGCAGCACTGTTTTTAGATAATAGGTCCGCATTGTACAACATTTGTTTCAACCTTTAGCTCTCTGTGAATTGGCCTAAATTCTTTCTTGGTTGTTCTACAGTAAGTTTAAAGTAGCTTTGTTTTGGTTTGATTTCTTCTGTAACAGCTCTTGGCATATTTATGATGTTTAATGTTTGATTCATGGTCTGAACTCCTAATGACTGGTTGAGATTGCCTTGGGCATAACCTCTCTCTCTCTGATCACAAGTCTCCATGAGCTTTAGGAGAAACTAGACACCTAGGTTCAGTGGACACATCTGAATACAAAGCACTAGTTAGGTGTTATGCGGGCTCCTTGTGTATACTGTTAGGCCATCTTTTGAAAAACCAGTTGACCACTAACCAAATACATGCTCCGGAATATTTCAAAAGACTAATAGACTTGTCTGCAAAAACCAGAAAATAGAGGTCCTGGTCAATGTAAATAAATAGAGACATGGTGGATTTAATTCCAAATTAGTGTTTTCTGTTTCTCAGAACAAGTGGTTTTGTATGGATCTGTGTTCTATAGCTGTATTACTTCTGGAGGGAGGTGATGAAAATTTGCTAACTGTAATGGCATTTGGTATATTCTATGAGATAATTTCATATATTGGTGACTATGATCATTCATTGACATTCCTTTGCAGCACTTCTCAGTTTGGATATTTGGGAATGGATTAAATTACAGAATAAAAAATAGAATAAAAAGTGTTGGAAGGGATCTTGGAGGTCTTCTAATCCAACTGACTGCTTAAGCAGCAGACCCTATGCCATTTTAGACAAATGATTGTCCAGTTCCCTCTTAAAAGCCTCCAGCTTTACTGAAGGGAAGTTGTTCCACTAGTTGATTGATCTTACTTCCAGGAAATTCCTTCTTAGTTGTAGGTTGTTTTCTCTTTCTTCAGAGTCCAACCATTGCTACTTGTCTCGCCTTCTGGTGCTTTGCAAAATAGGTTGACTTTCTAGCAGTCCTCAAATATTGGAACATTGCTATGATGTTTTCCCAGTTCTTCTTTTCACTAGACATACCCAATTCTTACAATTGTTCTTCAGTTTCCTCTCCCCATCTTTGACAGTCTTATCTGCACTCTTTCTAGAGTTTCAATATGTTTTTTAATATGATAGTGACCAAAATTGGATGAGTATTCCAAGTGCAGTCTTACGAAGGCATTATAAAGCAGTAGTATCACTTCTCATGATTTTGATTCTGTCCCTCTGTTAATGCAGCCTAGGATTGCGCTGGCTTTCTTGGCAGCTACAATACATTGCTGGCTCAGATTAAATGATTGTCCACTAGGACTCCAAAATCCATCATGCAGTTATTTCTGTTCAGCCAAGTTTCACCTAGTCTGTGCCTTTGGTTTTTCTTGCCTAAGTGTAAAACTTTACTTTTTTCTACATTGAATTTTATTTTGTTAGAATAGGGCCCAGTGTTAAAGTCCATCGAGATCCATTTGGATCTTGAGTCTATCTTCTGGAAGTAGCAAGACTACTCCCAGTTTTTCCTTCTAGATCATGTTACAGGAAGACCAGAAAACTACTATAATCCTTTTTATAAAATAGCTGATAAAATTTTGGATGAAGGACAAGCTGGAACAAAGCAAGAGAGGGCTCTCTTTCAAACTGAATGAGTTCCTTCTTGTGCTATTTTTCTTTTAGAGCTATAAATTATATTATATATAATATAATATATCTTGTTATATATAAAGGGGCAGAAACCTTTGGATTCTCTAAAATTCTTTAAATTATTTTAGAATTGTCTAAAACCCTTCAAAGCAAGGATGCAGATTTCTTCACTGAGCATGAAGAACTACAGAACTTATTGTTTATATAATTGCCAGGGAACTAAATCTGATATACCAAATCCTTAGATCATAAATTTTCCTTTCAGTACAATCTCATTGAAACATTATGAACAGACAAGGTTTATCAATCTAGGCTTGCTTCAATCATTGATTCATCATACTTTTCTCCAGATTTAGACAACACTGAATTGTGGCAAGTAAAATAGAAGGAAATAGGGAAAATGTAGAAGATTTTAATATTCTGTGACATGGTTAAAAAAAAACCTTGTTATGCCTAAATTTTTTGAATTGGAAAAGTAAATAGTATTTTAATAAGCTCATCCCAAATTGTCATTTATTTAAAACACGAACAGGGATAGAAATTTGCATTCTCAAGTTCAATGTTTTATAAGCCCCTTTAATTTTTCATATACAGAAAATGCCTGAGAGAAGTTCATTAATTGAACTTCTTGTTCAGTTGATTCTATTACTTATGCTACACTTTGCTTCAAAAACTGGAGAATGTTTTTTAGATCCACCATAGTTCTAAGTAGCCAAGTATAATGTTAATTTCTTTGCTAACATAATTCAGTGCCTTACAGTGCAAAGAAGCTCAGTCAGTTCTTTTCTCAGCTCGGCAGGAACCATTATCTCAATTTAGTATTCCAACAGAAATCCTATTGCCAAATAAATACATATTGAGACCCAGATCAGCCCAAACTTGTTAAACCAGCAGGATCATGTTTCAGAGTCAAAACTCATAGAGGCTATAAAAAGAATTTGACTAGGGTCCTACTGGGAGTGAATCTGGATCTTTTTTTGCCAATTAATCCATGAGGGAATAAATACAAGCTGGGAAGTTTGGCTAGTGCTTGTCCTTCCCTAGAACACCTTCAGGGAATTGGGTGGGGATTGCATTTAGATTGCAAAATTGACAAGGTGGCTGAGAAATATCTTTTAGAGGTTTGTATGAGATGTTTTAGACAAGCAGAACATGCACGAAGCACCTGTTTTTAAATTGTTAAAGCATCTTTTTCCAGACTTTGAGTGGCAATTTCATAAGCTTCTCCCAGCTGTCTTTGCAAATGCAGGAACTATTTCTTCACTTTGTTTTTTTTTTTTTCTCAGTGAAGTGCTGTGCCTGTGAATCCATACACATGTGTAGAGAGCAAGAAGAAGTCTAAAAACAGCCACTGAGTTTAAAGAGATACAGCCATTCCAGTGATTCAAATATACTTCTGCACATTCTTTGATGGATTTGCAATCTCATACATATAATCTTCAAAAAGCCAGTGCACTTAAAGCATTGTCTGGTGGTTTGAAAAACAGAACCTTCCTTACTACCACTTCCTTGAATAATCAGATGACCACACAGTGGCCAGTGGAAGCCTGGATCTGATGTGGTGAATTTATCTATGGATTTGTAATTAAGTGCAATTTGCTGGATCAGAAGTTCGGCTCCAAACCAGATGATTAAATGGGCAGACATACCATGATCTGCTGATCCCTAACAGCAGGAAGTATTTTGTTTAGTTCTGAGACTAGCCCAGCTTAAAGCGGTGTTTGCAGCCTGTCTTCGTGAAACTATAGTTGATGGGGTCGATTTAATTAAAAGCAAAAATAGAACACCTTACTGAACTTTTCCCAATCATCTTTTATGTTAATAATTTACAATGAAATAATTGCCCAGGGTCACCTGAAGCAACACAACAGGTATAAAGTGTAATAATTGCTGGATTATATATAAGTGTCTCTTGGAAAATCATCTCTAAAGAATATCATATTGGTAATTCTTCTGCCTGGAAAATGGAGCTTAATCTCTCGTTATTTTTTCCATGGCTGGACATGAGTATCACAGTACCTTTTGATCAATACCACCAGTTTATACTAGATCAGTATCATCTGGCTGCTTACAAATTTCTACTGTTTATTAGTTTTACCATAAACTAGATAATGGTAGAGTAAGTTTGTAAATGATATTAGAATTCTCTTGGTTTCAGCTGCCTGTGTGTTATTTTATCATGAACCAAACACATTCTTAGTTTTTTATTATTTATTATGTCCAGCATTTTCATTATTATCATCTCACTTTCCTTTATATTCAAACAATTGTGAAGGTTTGTTTTTGTGCTTGCATAAACAGATTGGTCACCACTTAAGATAAAATTGTGTGCATTTATCTGTTATAGGAGACATTTAAACAACAGAGAGATGTTTCAGACAGATAAAAGTTTAGTTTGTCAGGTGATGCATTATTTTATTAATCTTAGTGTCACTTCTGTTGTTTAGATTTAGATTTTCCCTTCTTGTCTTAAGTTTGTAATTTCTAGAAAGTATGAAAGATACTGTAAGTGTAAGGTTCTTAGTGGCATGATAGGGATATATAATCCTTGTACTATGGTGTAATATAAGTATTACATTATATATGCA
>JAEANM010011243.1:0-12645 GCA_017656035.1 Myanophis thanlyinensis | reverse complement strand
GCCAAAAAAATGACAGCTTAATTTATGCCATGGTGAAGCTACATTACAGAGCCATTCAGGCTGGCAGTTAAGTACACTCCATGCTCACATCATTTTTCCCCATGGAAGTGCACTGGGGGAAATAGAGGAACTGTAATAGGGACAATTGGCTGCAATGTTTTCTGTGTCAGTGGAACAAAATACAGGTGAAATGGTTACCAGCCAAAAAAATAATTACTAGAGGTGCTTGATTGAATTGGTATGCATGAAATAGATTATGGAGCAGTTTGTTTGTGTCAATTCCCTGCATTTTATATTGAAAGGAGGGCTAGCCATATTATCATGGCATTGAAAATGATGCTGTATCCTTAGTTCAGGAGTTTTTTCGGGAGCTGGTTCAGCCATGTTTACATTTCCTGAAATTAAACATCTGACAGCATTAAAACATAGTCGTGCATCAATATGAATCAGCAAGGATTGTTTTTTAGGGGACATTAAAAACCTACTTTAATTTAAAAAGTGACAACCAAATTCTATCCAATTATCTCCTAGGTTGTACTGAAAAATTGCTATTGTATGGTTAGGGCAAAGAGTAAACTCTTTAATATCAGAACGGCCATCAACCATATATTTTGGCAGTATGTGAATAGCTGAACTGAGGATTATGTGATATTCCTTTCCTTAGCTGTCAACTTTACTTATTTAAATTCTATAATGATTTTTTCCCAAGGATTTCTTGATCTTAAATGAATTTTAGTATATCAATAAGCAATTCATTTTTATAACTTCGGCAAGGATGAAGCAAGCAAAATGTTTTGAATTTGTTTTATATTAATTTATTCTACAATTAATGCCCCTTTGTCAACAGAACTCCAACAGAATTTAGATGCTCATTTGCTCTAGAAAATATCTGTCAACCAATTATTGTGCTTTAAAATGAAACACAATTGAGTGCAAAGAATAAAAAAGATGGAAATAGTAATAGAATGCACGCCCTTACATAATAGTGCCCTCAGAGCACTCAGTTTTAACACCAGTTACATACTGTATTTTTAAGCATTGATTTTATATTCAATCCTTATTTCCTTACCAGCTAATTTATTGGTAGAAAGCTCTTTTCCCGTTGTATGCTCAAGAAGAAAATAATGAGGGTGCCCAAGCTTCCTTAAAATCTGGCTCATTGTTGCAATCAGAAAGTACAAGAATTTCTCAGCAAGAAGGCTATTACCTCTGATCTCCAGGAAATTCTGTCTGAAGGATCTCATTCTGCTAAATGGCAGAACTTAAGAAGCACATCTGAAAACAGCATTATTAAAATACAAAACTCAATATCTATATACATAGGGACAGCTACAATAGAACACTGTGTTGGTGGCTGTGGTGATGCAGTGGCTAGAATGCAGTACTGCAGAGTAACTCATTGCTCACTCCAGGATTTTGATGGAAGGTTCAAGGTTGACTCAGCCTTCCATTCTTCTGAGGTCAGTAAAATGCAGACCCAGATTGTTGGGGGCAATATGCTGACTCTGTAAACTGCTTAGAGGGCTGTAAAGTACTATTAAATGGTATATAAGTCTAAGTGCTATTGCTATAGTATCTAGTGACATTTTAAGTGCGTACCAATATGCTGTATGAACCTTCTGATCAGTAGGATGTTAGTCAACAATATGTTTATTACAATATAGTTTTTAAAAGAGATTCTATCTTGCACAGAACAGTGTAAAGATGTTTTTTGTAAAATTGGGCTTTGATTACGCAAGTGAAATTTTGGGTAAAATATGCCACAATGGATCAGTATCATCCTTTCTATTTGCAGGAATATTGCATGTGCAGAGGTAGAGCTTAGGGCAAATTACTTTCTTCAGAATGATGGACAATTTAGCACTGATAGATTTGTGGAGCAAAAGAAATGGCTGTCATAAAGAACACACCTTTTTTCAGAATAACAAATCTTTTTTGAGAATTGATATGATATGCATCAAAAGTCTTGCAAATAAAATTTTAAAAATTGGTATTTTACCTAAATCTTTCTCTGAGCATAATCCACTTCTCATCAAGCACCACGGAAATCAGGAGATTAAAGCAGTTCAAATAAGTATAAAGATTTATTGCAGGTTTAAGCTCTCTGCAAGAATCTGAACTATTAAGAGTCAATAGAAATTAGTAGGAGTTAAGAATAGAAATGAATTTGAGTGGGCTGGACTTATATCTCTTATGGGTGTGCAGAGACTCACGATTAATGATGAGTTTGACCACCGCCCCATGAATTGTAGATGGAGATTGAATAAATCTATTTTATAAAAGGAGATGATTATAAAGCAGGGATTCCCAACCAGACCACAACTCATTGTAACCAACATGCTCAGCAGTGAACGGGCACACAAAGGTTCATTTGTGCATGTGCTGAATTAGATTGTGCATGCAAAACCAACCTCTCTGCTGGCGCTACCGAAGCCATTGCTGGTTCATGGAGCCAAAATGGTTGGGGGGATCAACTGTAAAAAACAAATTAAATGAATTATTTACTAATAACTGGATAAAGGGAAAATGTAATGACTTGTTTGGGTTGCAATTATGAGGGGCTATCTTGTACAATATAATTGTCTAGAAAAGAAGAAATCCAAGGAAAAGATGCAAAAGATATTGGATAAAATTAGGCAGGAAGAAATTGAATTGCAAAATTTTACATCAAATTAAACTATTATGTCAACAATTGTCTTTGTTAACAGTTAAAGAAATAGAAACTAAATTGAATTATTTTGAGTTTGTAAACCAGGAAGATGGCTGGTATACAAATTTAAAGAAAAAAGAGACTGATTAAGAAAATTCATGAAGGTGACATTGTAATAGCAGAAAATGTTCTTATTAAAAAGTCCTTTCACAATTTTTATTCCAAACATTACAGGAAGCCAGAATTTGATGTACATAAAATAGATGAATTATCTGCTAAGATACTTATCTAAACTTTCACAAGCTAAGAGACAACTTATATATGATCCAGTACTTACTTTTGAAATATCAGAAGCTATTAAAAAATGAAATCAGATAAAGTTCCAGGTCCAGATGGTCTTACAAGCCAAAATTATAAATGCTTTGAGGATCAACTCTTTCAACACTAAAGGATATATTGAATTGAGTATTATTACAGGGAGCAAAGATGCCTGAAACCTGGAAAGAAGCTAATATTGTATGATTACCAAAAGAGAGTCAAAATGTCCTGAGGATTTAAAAAAAACTATAACCAATTTTATTATTAAATAATGACTCTAAACTTTTTGCTACAATTTTGGTAGAAAGATTGAAGATAGTTTTACTATATTAATGAAAATCAATTAATAAGAGAAAAAAGACAGTTAAGAGACCATGTGTGAAATCTTTTGAACATTACTGAGTACCTACAATATTATAATGAGATATTGAGAATGGAGTTCCCCAAGGCCTTTTATAGCTGCTGCAGTGTTGGCTACCTTTTGTTTCTTTCTAAGGCAAAAAGATACAGAATGGGACAATGATGCAGCTTAATTATACATACAGGCCCTGAATTTAATGCACGTGTGGTCCAGCCAGCTGTATTGGTTCTGCTATAAAGTCCCAATTTAGAACACAGAGATCATAAAATGATAGAGCTGGAAGGAACCTCAGAGGTCTTCTAGTCCAACTCCCTGCTCAAGCCAGAGACTCTATATCATTTCAGACAAATAGTTGTCCCATCTCTTTTTAAAGGCCTCTTGTGATGGAGCACCCACAATGTCTGAAGGCAATCTATTCCATTGGTTGATTTGTCTCACCCTTAGGAAATTTCTCCTTAGTCTTAGGTTGGTTCTCTCTTTGGTTAGTTTCAATCCTTTGTTTCTTGTTGTGCGTTTTGGTGCTTTGGAAAATAGATTGACTCCCTCATTTTTGTTGGAACTCCTCAAATATTGGACCAGTGCTATTTTATTGTGCTGTTTGTTGTGAACGCTGTTTTATTGTGAGTTGGGGAGATGTTTGGCAAAATTGATTAAATGGAAAAAAGGGCATTGTTGAATTTACTTTTCAGCACTTCTCTAGATAAAAAGTGAAAGATCATTAAAAAGATCACCAGTGTTGTAGAGCTGAGGCAATTCTGCACTGTCAATTTGAAGTAATCTCAAAATTTCCAATGGAAAGAACACATAAAAGAGGCATAGTGTCAGTATCAAACTGCCCTACCTTTTTGTAGATGACTAGGTTGTGCCAGTTTGAGGAAAGGTAGATGTCTCAACTCTCTTCTCCCTGAGATCCTCTGCTTTTTATACCCTGGCCCTTTCACCTTTCTGTCTTAATGTAGTTGTTTAGTGATTTCTACTGCCATTGCCTGTCAGCTACATGGATGTTTTCCCACATAACCCTGGCATGTGAGGCAGGTAAGAATTTCACAGGCTATGCCATCATTGAAGAATAAGCCAAAAAGAAGAGAAAAATAAAGTGGATAAAAATGAAATAAATGCAATAGTGTGAGGCTTATGACAAGGCAATCAGCACCCCTTTTCCATTGGTAGGACATCATTCTCACAAATGATTTATTTATTTTGTTAGATGTTTATCCTGTCTTTATTATTTTATATGAAACTCAAGATGGAGGACTTATCTAATATTCCTTCCTCCTCTTGATTTCCCCACAACCACAATCTAAGACGTGGTTTGGGCTGGGAGAGAGTAACAGGTCACTCAGCCATTTTTTTTCAAACCGAAAACGGGACTAGAACTCAGTATCTTGGTTTCTAGGCCAGCACCCTAAATACTACTTTGCTTAAAAAGGAGGAAGGAATATCAAAATAACTTGTAAGAATTGCAAATACAGGGTAGAAGTGTAGAAAGAAACAATCTTGCAAAGCTGCAAACATCACAGATAACATTTCAGAATAATCTCCCATAGAATAATGCAAAAGATAAGAGAGGTTGTAGCAAATTACAATCTGAGATGGACCGGTTAATAGGAAAGGAGACTAGAATGAGCAGTAATACTTTGCAAGATGCATCAAACCTGAAGTCAAGATGTTTGTTATTTATTTGCACAAGGCAAGCATCCTTTTTATTTGAAAACTACTTGCTCCGGTGAGGTGAGTGGCCAGGCAGAGGTGAGGTGAGTGGCAAGGAGTCACTGGGAAGGGAACAATGAGGTGGAGCCGGGCAGAGTGGGCAAGGAGGGACCAGGCAAGACAAGGTGCCCCTTGATGTGAGTGACATTGAGTTGGCTATGCCCACCCAGTTACATGACCATCCAGCTGCACCTACCTAGCCAATCATTAGGGTAGAAACCTAGTTATTAAATTATTTGAATCCCTCCACTGTTGAGGGTTACACTGACAAATACAAACTGTTTCAAAATAACTTTATGCCTCTTTGGAATTATATTAAAAAAGACATATTAAAATGGAGAAAATTGCTAAAAATCATTATTGGGTAAATTCTCTGTAATTAAGGTGTATGTTTTACTAAAGTTGCTTTTTCTGTTTCAGACTTTACCGATACTGATAGTCTATTTAAACAATGGCATATGCCCACCTCAAGTTTATATGGCAAGGAAAAAACCCAAGAATTAGATATAAATTGTTGCAAGATGCTAAGGAAAGAGGAAGCTTGGGATTACCAGATATGAAATTGTACTTTGATGTCTGTTGTTTGGTTTGGCTAAAAGGTACTGTAGGTGACTATGCAAAATAAGAGATTACTCAAGCTACAGGGCAATGAATTAAGATTTTGATTGCACAGTTATTTATGGTATGGTAAGGTTAAAGTAAATATTTTAATTTATTTTAACAATCACTTTGTTAGACATGCCCTCCTAAGAGTTTGGAATAAATATAAAGTAAAATATAAATATAAAGTAAGTTCCTCTAAAATATAAATATAAAGTAAGTCTCCCCAGGAAACTTTTTAAAGAAAAGGAATGGTGACAAAACTAGATTTGTGGAGTTATGATTAAATACCGTAATATCTTTTAATTATGGTGAAAGATATTATGAATTGTGTGCTTGAGATGAAAAAAGAAAATTTGGGTTTTATGATTAGATGGACTAGAAATTGCTAATAGATATTATCATATAAAAGGAAAATAGCTGATGTTTAATGTTGCTATCTTATTTTACTGTGCCAAAAGAAGTTGGAAGTCAATGTCTTTCTTTTACTTTTCACTTTTCTCTCTTTCCTTTTTCCTCCCCTATTTTCCTGATGTTTCCATTTTTCTTCATTCTTCTGTATTTTATATTTTGATGAGCTAATAAAATACAAAAAAAAGCAAATTAACATGATCATGCTCAATTTTACAATTCAACTTTAAGCAAATGGGGCAGATGTTAAGCAAATCCTATGGAGTATTTTTGTAGAAACCAAAAGTAAATGCTGGTTGTCAGAAAAAAACATTTTAAAAGCCCACAGTCATATATGCAAATGGCCATAGATACAATTACCAAGTGCCCAAAATGTGGTCACATGACTTTGAGGGGTGGGCTGATGTCAGAGCTTCAAATCTATAAGATTCTGTGTAAGAGAGAGAGAGTCTCTTTGTGAGAGTCCATCAAGATTTTGAATTGCCGCTAGGTGGCTGGTCATAAATTGAGGACTACCTGTGTTATCTAATCAGTGTGGTCAGTTCTGAGCTGCCAGGACCAAACAAACCAACAGCTTTATTCTGGTCTTTCCAGATGTACTGGACTTCAGATTATAAGAATTCAAGCCCAAAGTATTTCAATATACCACAATAGCAGTCTTTTAACTGCTTTACTTTAATCAATTCTTCTCCTCATTTATTGTTATCAGTACAACTGAACAATGCCACATAAAACATTTTTTTGCATTCCTGAATTAATTTCTCCATGAACAGCAAATGCAAAGGAGGAGATGTAGAAATAGTAGCAAGGTATTCAAGCTCACATCCACCCCAGTGTAACTGGAATCGGAAAATGTGATGGCATGACTGCTAATTGACCAGCAGCACCATATATAGAATTCATTTAGGTATGCAGATTCTTCTTTTTGCTTGCAATGCAATTATTTATGTATTAATCTCATATTTTTCAATTTTGGCAATCAAGGCAACTGTCCTATCATTTTCAATCATTCTATTTTCCCCATCAAAGTAAACATTGTATCCCTTATTTTCCAGTTATCCTGAGACACTGTAATTTATGCATGTATTGTCAATTTATTTTATTTTACTAGGTTTATATTCTAATTCTAGTTATTGCCAGGCTTTATCTATAGGAACAGGATTAAAATTCCAAACCCAAATCAATGACAGTAACATTAATAATGTTACAGTAACATTAATAAATTAAAAACAAAATTTTCATATGCAAAAGAACCTTAAAAACTAACCTATTGAATATTCATTAAAAATGGTATACACACAATGTACGGTATACACAAAGAATCTCTCAATTTATCTTCATTTTTAGGTATGTTGAAATAAATAAGGTCAGATAAGAAAGCCAACAGTAATCAGACAGAATTAACAGATGAGCTGCTATCTGGACAACTGCAGACAGAGAAGATTGGTCTACACAGTAATCAAGAGCCATAACTGCCACTGGTCTTGGACAATGAAGGAGCTGAGCTGTTATCTTCTAGTTCAAGGGTTCACTGCAAAAAAGAGAGCAGAACAAAGGCACTTTGCAAGACTTCTCACAAGCAACATATCTTGTCCTTCCAAGTAAGCAACACTGGGATTGCTTCCATTTAAACAAAGCAGCACACTCAAGCTCTGTGGGACAACAACCATTTGTTAACCTAAGTTCTATCTTGCCTTCCATTTTGAACGTTTACAACTGTGACTCTGGAACTGGACTTGTTAATGTCTTTGCTATGATATTTCGACCTTGAAGTTTGCCCGATTACTCTTATGCCTACTGTTTTGGATTTGGATTCTCTCTCAAGGCAGATTTACTAGACTAATGGGGAATTGATATCTGTTGTATGTGTGTGCTTGCACACAACTTTCCTTGCTACTTGCTATTTGCTGCTAATTTTTATAGTTTTGTAAACATCTCTGTGTTGTAAGTGCATAGTTTGAGGCAGGGCAGAGCCCTTGGGTTTTACCAATTAGATTGATAGGTGCTTATAGTTTATATTATTATGAAAGCAAAAAAACAAAAAGTTGTGGTTTGATGTTAATGCTTTATTCTACTGTAGCAGAGGGAGTTGGAAGTCAACACTTCTTTTTCCCAATCCTTCTTCACTTCTCTTTCCCCCACCTTTCCCCTCACTGCTTTCCTATTTACTTTTGTATTTTGTATCTTATTTTATCTTATAACTCAATAAAATGTGTGCTGGAGACAGGACAGAGCCCATGCATGCTGAAAACTACACAACGTGCTTCATTCTGGAATAACTAGTTTCTGAATGGTACAGGACAGTCTCATGGAAAATACACTGAAGTAGTGCAAATAATTAAGACATTAAGACAGGAGAAGGGCTCCTACTTCAGAAGAGGTAATAGTTGATACGCCAGGTTAAACTGTTGTGCTTTAAGCAGGAATTGTGAGTCTAGGACAATTATAAACTAGTTTGTAATCAGAGAGAATAACCCCATCCAGAATTTGAGATGGAATGTTCTTTGAGACAAAGAATTTCTGAATCTACAAACACTTCCTCTTGTTGGAACTGGTCCTAGTTGGGTTTTTTTCCTTCATCCACATCTCAAATATGATTGCTAGAATTTTGACACTTGTCAACTTTTATAAGGTATTTGGGTGAATGATATAACCTCCTTAAATTCATTAGGATTGTTCATTGTTTGGCATGCTCCTTTGTTACCCTAATTTTGGCCTTTCCCCTCCCTTTTTGTCCATGTTGCTAATGCACTCCAATTTTCATTCTTTATAATGGCTGAAGTTCAATTTTCTTTTTCTCTTCGAGCTCACTGGCTAACTTGCACTGGGTCAAAAGCCAATGACAACATGGAACAATGAGTGAATGTCCAGGTGAACCAGATCTGTCAGAAGCACATGTAACAAATGCTTTTTGCCACCTGTTCTTGAAATCTGATCTTAAGTTGATTTTTTGCCATCACTGACAGCAAGCCAGATGGCATTGTTGTTTGTAGTCAATGGCAGTTTGCCACCACAAGATAGATTATTATCCTTTTCATCCAGTTTGACCTAGCTGGGTCCTTCAACTTTGTCTCAGTCTTTGCTTTTTCATTCTTCAGGGACAAAACAAAACGTTCATGTTTTGATCCGGTTGCTAGCATTTTATATACATCCTACTTTATGATTTTCAGAAAAAAATAATATTCATTAAAGCTAAAAATAAAAGGAATTATTATTATTTATTTCTTAGTAAAAATGTTTTTATGCCACACTTACTAGACTTAGCTAAATAAAAATAGTAAAGATAAGCAATTTAATTAAGAATTTTACTAATAATAATTTGCATAACGACAGTGTAAGCTAATAATAATAATAGTTTGAACTAAAAATTCATTATGAGAAAATAATACAGTTTCTTTGTGCCTTGTGATAAATTGCTTAGTGCCTTGTGATAAATTAATTTGTTTAATTATTTTCCTAAAATATAAATTATATATGCTATTTTTGACAGATGAATGCCAAATATTTTAAATAATTCTATTATGGGGCAATCAAATTTGAAAGATATTATCTTCCATTAAATAATGTATTTATACAGTTAAACCATTATACTTGTCCTATCCTTATAATAAATAATATGAGATGGCTAGTAGCCATGTTTGTGGGCAAAAATAAAATATGTGTGCCAAATGATAGTGTTGATGCTATTGAAATATAGGCAAATAAACGAGGATATTAATAATCTATTCTCTGTGACCTCAATAGACGGTCAGTCATGTTATTTTTATGGAAGTTTCTAATCTGAAGCACACACTATGGCTTCTTTCTCTTTGTAATGGCAAGCCTCTTCCTTTTTGTAGTGATACACAAATTTATATAACTATTTCTGAATATTATATCTATTCCTAGCTGTAATATTTCTATACTTTTTCTTCCTAACATTCTCCTGCAAGAACAAGATCCCCCCTTTTTTGGTCATGCATTATGGTGATTTATGAATTGCAACAAATATTGATCAAGCAGCTTGTTGCCCAAGCCTGACATTGGGTTTGGCCAAAGTAATTCTTATGTACTATCTCTGTAATCATTTAATAATCTCCGTAACATTTCACCAATTTCAATTTGGTTACCACTTGTGATTGTAACCAAAATATGGATACTTGCTGATTTTTAACAAAACTGATTTTTCTTAACACTGCTTGTCCTCAAACTCTATTTCATAATTATCAATAATGTAAAAGGCTTCTTTATTTTGTTTGCTTTTTTTATTTGTTAAAGATTAGGTCTGTTTAGAAATTTTCCAGTCTCTGTTTTTTTGTTCACATTTAGTAATCTGTGGCTTCATCAAACATGACTGTATCAGTATTGGGTTCACTGACATGATTCTGTTTTATTTCAGAGAATATTTTTTTAATACCAAGAACTATAATGTAAAGATATTCATATTATATAGAATTGTTTCTAACTGTTTACAAAGTATTCTGAAGCTGTGGAGAAATGTTGTATATGTAAGATATAGTATGTAGCTCCATATATACATATTTACTGTAATCAGAGAAAATCTCTGTGTTTGCTAAAAGTAAAAAAATGACTTGATGGCATACAATCAGTCAGTCAATCAATTACTTACCAAATCCAAATTTCTGTAAAGGATTCCAGGTACAATCCTCATTAAATTGATATAAAATGGATGGTGCTATCCCAATATGCAAACAAGATTATACCATACTTTGCTATATGGAAATACAGTTTTCACAGTTGCCTACACAATAAATAAATCTAATCTAATCCAACTCTGCAAGTTTAATTCAGGATAATTGTAGGCCCTGTTCTGTGGAAACCAGCAAATAACCTGGCTCAATTTATCACTTCATACTAACTAGGAAAGATCACATGACTATTGCTTCCAAATTAGCAACAGAAACAATGCTTAGATTCTACAAATATACATCATTATGTACACACATCATCCTATCATACTGTCTCTTTTAAGATAATAATGTTCCAAAGTGCAGAAAAGCAGGAATAAGTAGTAAGGCAAAGCCATTAAAGAGATGGTCATGATCCAGGAAAGGGCACAAATGTTGTAAACATAAAGTTGAGTAAAGGCCTTCCTGAGATTTTTTTTTTTTCATGACAAGTTGGAACTGATTGATTGAACTTATTTTTTACTCTCACAAACTTTTGTTTCCCTGCACATGATAGTGAGAAATGCAACAGAGAAACATGATGGAGCTGGAAATCAGGAAGGCAAAGAAATGCCTTGAGCAAGCAAGGGCATCTGGGCACCAGGTGCTGAAATGTTCCCATCCCTCTCCAGCAGTTGCCCAGGCTCACCAGGGAGAAGGCCGGCACTTAAACATGGCAGCATTCCAGCTCTGGCCAGGAATGCAGCTGGCATGGGTGCTGCAGGCAGGACATAGCAAGAAATGTGATGGACCTGGAAATCAGGTAGGCAAATAAATGTTTGAGGGAAGCGAGGGCATCTGGGCGGCGGTGGGTGAGGCAAACTCCATGGCGTGCTGCTGTACTGCAATGGAGAAATGGGCAATGGAGCAGCTGGTGCAAGAGAAGGAGGAGGCCGCTGTGATGACCTGGGTGTGGCATGAAAGTAACACAGCCAGAGAACTGGTGCAACATCTCTTTATTGTCCAGCTGTGCCCCCAAACCATTCCCACAGTCACTAAAAGTTTTGGATCAAAGCTCCCACACGCACTTCAGAAGCTTGTGGCTGCAAATATTCTAGTGAGCAAGAATAGCCATACAACAACCAGGGCCAGCAGTCCAACAAGCCAGGTTAGCCCCACAGAAACCAGGGCCACAGTTTCTGTGAAGCAGGCAAACCAGGCAACCGCCACAAAACAGAGCACAGCAAAATTCTTTGGCTTTGGCAATTTGCACACGAGGCTCGACAAACTCAACACTTGTTCCTTACAAATGCCCCTCCACCGGCACCTCTTTATATCTCAGTTTCCAAGTGTGCCTTATGAAAGGGGTCGGGATACTCTCTTCCATTGTAGCCTGCTCAACCTGCGTTGATCTTGCCATCTCTCGTCCCTATGACTTCTTGGATCAGGAGAGGGTAATGATCCTTGCTCATCTCCTGAGCTTTCCCTGTCTGCAGGCTTTATTACTTCAGGCAAGCCTTTCCTGGACTGACTCTGCCCTTCTCCAGTTTCCCCCAAGGCCAATGGAGCCATCTTCTCTATCTCTGCTGGCTCCCATTCCAATTTATTCTCCTCCACAGATTCTGACTCCAATGGGGTCATGACAGCCGCTTTTCCTCTTTCTTTTCCCTGCTCCTCCTCCTTGCCTCATGCTGGCCATTCCATTTCTCATTTCTCCTTTGCAGTGCAACACCTAGGATCCACTTTGATAGCAGGGGGTAATTTAATAACTGGTTCTCCCAGAGTCAGGTTGGCCAGTACGGGAGGATCATCCCACATATGCGGCCGAGCTGGAGGACAGGGATGACCCTGGGAAAACCAGTTGTTAAATTATTTGAATCCCACCACTGAGTAGAATATTTCATTTTTATTGTATTTTGCCCCGAGTCCCTAGGGAGAGGGGGCGGTATATAAATTTAATAAATAATAATAATAATAATAATAATAAT
>JAEANM010011242.1:0-15372 GCA_017656035.1 Myanophis thanlyinensis | reverse complement strand
TAAATTAAATTAAATTAAATTAAATTAAATTAAATTAAATTAAATTAAATTAAATTAAATTAAATTAAATTAAATTAGCCCCCATTTATTTTTCCACTATTGGCACATGCCACAGATCTGGCTGACCTCTGCCCAGATTTTCCTCGGGAGATCAAAGCTGAATGGGCATTGTATTGGGTCAGATACTAAATTAAACAGATCTAGGTTAGAAGTTGCTCACTTCTAAAACAATATAGACTAGCCTCCCCAGGCACACCCATATATATGTTTTTGTAGATTTTCACGGGTACAGGTATGTAGGTATAGGTGTGTTCGAATCTTTTCCCGTGTAAGATTGAGCGTATCTTGGTGACGTTTCAGTGAGGTCCCACTCGCCATCCTCAGGCTGGTGTTTTCGGCTTCGTGCCGAATTGGAATATATATATTGTGAGAGATTTGTATTGTCAGACTTGCAACAAAGCTGTTCATGAAGCTTTACAATAAAGTAGAATTAGCTCAACCAGTTGTATTTCCTATCTGGTTTACCTGGGCGGGCTGACATCCCCAACATAAGGCTTTGAAAGCAATTACTGAGGAAGGTATGAACCAATGAAGCACAGTGCTACTCCTAAACCCCTGCAGCTAGTCCAGAAGGATACTGTGGTTAATTGTTGAAAGATCAAGGAGCACTAGGATGGATGTCCCAGCCTCTTTCAAAAGTAATGAACAAGCACAACCAGTGCCTTCTGCATATTGTACCCTGGTTTGAAACCACACTGAAATAGGTCCAACAATGACCTCTTGAGAAAGGGACATACTACTGGTGGATCATTCCCTTTCAAATAGGCTGAAATCACCTCATGAATCCAACCGGTGGTCACCTCTCAGGCTGCTTTAATAATCTAGGAGGAGCCAGGATCTAACAAATAAGGGGATGAGCTACAGAGGACTTGTCTACTTCTTTGGGTGCAACAGAATAAGATTCAGTCCAGATAACAGCATAAAACTCTGCCTGTGCAACTTGACTAGCAACTCTGACTTGCCTAGCCAGGGTTAATCAAATCTTAGTGGTTTTGTCTGCCAGATTAATTATTCTTTACCTAGGCCCTACAGATGATTCTGGTAGCCATCCATCACCAGTAGATTGACTAACAGCAGCTACTGTAAGGGCAGAGAAATAGTGATATTTTGCAGACCTTGTATCTGTAACAGGTGAAATTCAGCCTGTTCACACCAGTTCTATAGAACTGGTGGTAACAATTATAAGCAGTTCGGAGAACCAGTTATTAGAAGAAATCTCCTTTTGTTTTTTTCCCCACTTTGCAGGGTTAATCCTGTAAATAAGGCAGTTGTTTCTAGCCTAATTTTTATTGCCTTGCTCACAGAAACTGTCTCTCCCCTTATGACATTGTAACTAAGTTTAGGTCTGTGCTTGATGATGTTTAATCCTGTGGCCATGCCCACAGAGCCAGTAGTAAAAAAAAAATGAATTTCACCACTGATCTGTAATGTACGTTTGTACTCGTATTCAGTTGGATTCAGCCTTTGTCTTTCTCCAGAGACAATTGCTTCTGTTGGTAATCTAAGAGCATGAGTGGGTTAAATGGGAGTAAACCATCTTGTAAATAGTTTGACCTTATACCAGGTAAAGCATTACATAATATTATGAGCTTCTCAGATTGGAGTCAGAGAATAGTCAGCCTCTATTGAAGCTATTGAAGATGTGGAATAACGTGGAAGCTGCAAGAAATATAATTCAATAATCGTGTTGCTGCATTCTGAGCCACTTGCAATTTTTGGACTGCTTTCAAAGGCCATTCCATGAAGAGGTCATTGAATTATTATTGAGGTTATCAGTAAATGAGTCATCAAATTTGGATCTGGTTCTTTTAGCAGGGATGTTAAATAATAGGCCCATGTTAGGCAAAATCTACGTTCCTAAGAAGTTGTGCGGAAACATCTCAATATTATTTTCTAGCAAGCTGACTATAGAACATTGGACACTGGCAGATCCTTTTAAAATCTGTCTGTTCCAATGATTTTGAAAACAAGGTCCATGTTACTGTTTCTGTTAGGATAATAGAGATAAAGAAAAAAAGTATGATTGGTAACAGAGGTTTTAGAGACACTTAAAAGCCAGATGAGAGATTTAATATTTATTTATTATTTATTTTATTTACTAACTTTATTTACTGCTTTCTTGCACAAGCAAATCCAATAACCTTATTTTGCTTTGTGAGGAGGCACACATCAAATACAATCAATGCAATGGAATAGGTAGATAGATTATTGCTTAAAAGGATAAATCCAAATGATATTGTCCTCAAAGAATTATACAATCTCCTTGCTGTACAACTCAAATGGTATTAAGATGCTACTCACTAAATGCTGTATCATCTGCTTTATAAAATTCCCATAGTTGTTTCCACCTATGCAATAAGGGAGGAACTCTATAGCTGCTTCTCCTTTGCAAATGCCATGGCAAACTCAGTTCCTATATTAAATTTGGTAGCCAAAATGACTCATTTTAATGACTATTTTTGTATAATACTATTTACTTATTTACTATTTCTGTCTTAATTAAATGAAAATTTTCTTCAAGATTAAATATTTGAGACGTGTTAATGGCAAAAATAAGCCTGAGAACTATTTCAATTTAACCATATCATTGTTAAAAATCTTACATGCTTAAATCTTACCTGTATACTGCTGAACTTCTTTTGTGTGTTTGTTATCTTCCATTAGCTATTAGCCCAAATGGTGCTTCGTATCACAAAAAATTTCAAACCAAGATAACCTCAAATATCTGCTAATTTAAACAATGCATACAAAATCCAGGAGTCATTACAATACTTTTGTGTAATTGAAATATCACGGATCTTCACATCAGCTGTGTTCATAAAGTTGTGGCTTCTGCAGCATTGCCACAAACGTGATCATGATTTCCAAAATTCTCTGCCAGCTTCCTCTGGTATAAGCAGTCAGTGGGGAAGCTGGCAGGAAGTCAGAAAGTGCTCCTATTTCCACTGGTTGGGTTTTTTTTCTTTTCTTTTTTTTTTTTGCCTGCCCATGGTCATTCTATTACTCTGATTAGGGAGTCAGGAAATATATCAGAAAGAATGACCCAACTAATCATGGATTGTTTAGTATATTCTAAAGCTAAATGAACCTCATGTTTGGTAACAACTTTATATAGAAAGGTGGGGGTTTGTTTTGCTAGCACTACATATGGATTTGCTTCACATCCTGAGATAACTCAGTCTTATCTATTTCTTCTGATGCTACTCTGCCTTCTTCACATTTTTTCATCAGTGAAATACCTGGCATATAAACCATATCATTCAGAGAAAGCAATAAAATTTAATATTGACAGTAAGTCTAATGGTGTTGCTAGAATTGGATGCTGATTGACTCCCCAACTTTTACATCTTTCCTTTAAATGCAGGAGAGTGGCACTAGATCAGACTTCATTTTGCTGTTAAATTCATAAGGCAATTACTGTATTTATGTGGCAGTAAAGAGCTTCATTTGAGTGTAAATAGTATGATATTCATGTTGTTGTCCTAAATTTAATGTCAACTATTATAATTTATTGGATGATCTCTAAAGAGAGGAGAAAAAAAATTATCTTCCTTCATGGTGATTATTTAAGATTGCATTTTTTTCTAGATAATTAAGTGTTGCACCTGGGAAATGCCATAACAGAATTGGAACCTTGTTTAAATAAACTGTTTTTTTTTTACCTAATGGAAAAGGTAATGGAAAATGGAAAACACTTCTCAGTCTAATGTGTTTTACTTGAAACTCCAGGTCTTATCCCCCAGCTGCAGCGATGACATTTTAGTGAAAAAGGACCAGTGTTTAGTTCGTTCTTTTGCAGATTCCAAATTGTGAGTAAATTTTAGACAACATATGGTGTGTTAGATTATATATTACAAATGATTTATATTATAAATATATAGTGATTTTTAACTTAGAAGCAGAAACTAGGAAGAAGCAACTTAAAATTATTTAATCGGGAAGTATTTATTTATTTTACTTCATTTGAGATAATTCTGTGGCAAGTACAACTATTTTGGAAGTCTTAATTGCTGGTGACAATTAACAATAATATGTTATGTGTAAAATTACAAAGCATGATTGAAAAGAAGGGTCACTGTAATTATTCATTTTTCTTTTCTATTAGTGCACCTTATTCTTGCAGTCCAACTGACATTTAAGTGAAAATGTAGCTCTAAATCAGGGCTGTCAAACTTGCAGTCCTGGGCCCGTCTTGCCCTGGTTTAGCGAAGGGGAAAAAAGTCCTGATACATCACATGATGTCACTGTGCTGATGCAAGTTTGACACCCCTGCTCTAGATAAACCTTGATGGAATTTACTAGCATATCTGTCGGATTAATCTAGCAAAAATACTAGACATATACAGTAGGTATCCATACATTTGAAAATAATTTGTTATAGACAATACTTTGACATAATGGTCTCTTTCTAGACCTTACAGTGTTTTACCACTTTTACAATCAACATACGCAGCAACAATTTTGTCAAGTGAGTTTTTATAGAATTGGAGTTCAAACATTTGGATAATGGCTTAATAAAAACCACCAGTAAATCTGTGGTAAAATTGGAATTTGAACCCAGATCCATGTTTTGTTGACTATTCTTTTAGGGTCTGACCTAATGTTGTCTGACAAGGAAGACAAGCAAAACTAGTAAAATTTAAAGACATTTATTTTAAAATACTTGTATGACTGTCCATCTTTAAACAACTCTGGGCTCACATCAATAAAAATATATTAAAAACTAAAGAAAAAATGTTGCCTTGATCAGAAGGTTCCAACAACTCTATATAGATTCCATCACTCTACCTCTGTGCTTGGGTAATGAGCCAGATTTTAGAAGATGGTCTTTCTAGAAGACCAAGAGGCTAGGGGCTTTCTGTGCAGAGTATATTACATAAGGTAGGGATAGTCATGGAAAAGCAATGATATTGCTTTAGTTATGTATTAGTTAGCATGTATCACACTTTAGTCATATGCAGCTAACAAGGTATGGTTAAAAGCACCAGATACATAACGACTAAACATGACCAAACAAGATCAGGACAGTACATGATGCCCATGAAAGAGGAAAATCTGTTCAAACACCATTGCGAAAAATACCCCTTGGGTGCCATGTGATGTGAACGTAAGCCATCCCTACACTCATTCATCATCAGCTATGATGATTAATGAATTCCATTAATTTGTTTTTAAACATACTTCTACATTGCTGTAGTTGAATCTCAGCTTCTGTAGAAAGGGTACAAGTTTATACATGATTTTTAAAAAAGCAAGCTCTAAAAAGGTACAAAAGTAAAAATGACCAAAAGAAAATAAAGATAAATGAGAGTAGAAATGGACACATTCACATCAGAGAAAATTGCTCTGGAACAAGAGTTCTTCCAGATTCAAGAACTTCTGAAAGCAAAGTGCAAGCAGCTTGATCTTCATGGTGAGGCTGTTCCACAGCATCAGTGCTGCTGTAGTTTCCTGAGCCTCTCCAGTTTCTTCCTGGTCAGGATAATCAATTGGTCCAGTATTGATGGGAATAGATATTTAATTAAAATGTTTTGATAGATGCCAAACTTAATTTTTCAAAACATGTTTAAGATTATATGTGAGAACGAAACTTTATGTTAAACATTGAAATAACATTTCTACATAGAGCAGATAAATTTTTAGCATTGACAATACAAGTAACAGCATAAAAGGAAGAGAAATAGAAGTTAATCAACTTTTTAGGACAAACATAATGTAAATAATTAATTGTATTGCAGTTATTCAGCAGCAAGAAAGGACATTGAAGAATTAGATTTTACAAACTCAGAGCTGCCTTCTATTAAAGGTAAATGTTAACAATTGTTCATTAGATTATTAACAAGGTAATTGGTTGTGCTGTATATATTTAATTGCCATATGATATTTTTAACATGAAAGATGTAGTTGAAAGAAATGCCTAATGGTTATTGATGGCTCTGTTTGTGTTCTGTTCAATTCTGATTCCAAGAAGCAAAATCACTGAAGCACAGAATTCTGAAATATAGTTACGTATGTTACATTTATCATAACAAAATGATAGTTCACCACTAAAATACGTTATTTTACACAAGAATACTTAATCACTATTTCAGAGGTGTTTTATAAAAAGAGTTTGACAAACTGTAGCAGTTTTGTTTTGCCACAGGAATTGAATATTGCCACATTAGAACATTATATGTTCAGAGAGGCAAAAGTTATGATAATCCAACATCCAGACATCTTGCAATATGAAGGATAAATTTCACTGGCCCTGCCATAAATACACCAGTAATAGATGAACAAGTTTGGGATATTTTAATGTAATTAATTTTCTCCAAGATTAAACATCTGGAACATAAATTAACAGATTAATCATACAGTTGTTAAAATCTTACATGCTTAAATCTGACATCTTCTAGAGGTAAAATTCAGCACTGAATTCTATTTACAATCTGAAATCAAAATGGCTAGCAAAGAAATAGAGTTAGTAGAATTTGCAATGATTATATAATTTATTATGAATACCTTGATGGGTAATTTTCCTTCCAAGGGGTACAAGAGGCAAGCTCATTCTTCCATTGGAAAACTATTCCTTCTAATTGGAAGATGGACATGCGTGAAATCTTGGAATCCTCCAGCAGTGATGAAGAAGATGGAGGAGAGACAGGAAGTAATGATGAAGAAGAAGAAAAAGGAGAACAAAAAGAGGAAGAAGTAGCGGTAAGCTTATTAGCTTTTTTGTTTGACATATCTTAACCAAATACATAGCCACTGTTATTTGTTTCTTATATAATATTGCTCCTCAAATGATTACTTCAAAAACCACAGCCTTCGCTTTGTTCAATCTGGCATTATCTGGATCCTCTGGAAATCTCATGTGCCTCAAAACTCTAGAAATTTTAATCCAATACATCTGGAAGATATTGAGTTGAGGTAAGCTGAGCACCTGTTTTCAAAAAACAGGGTTCATGTGTTCAGTTATGTTTGCTATCAATGATGAAAACTGAATTAGAAAACAAAAAAGCAAAAATCGTTAGAAAACCAATTTATTGGTAATGAGTTAGGTTGATGGTTCATACTTCTTGATTTCTCCTATTTAACTTTTTCTGCAAGTGGGTGCATTTTACAATCACCAGGAATTTAAATTATCATAGAATTTTTAATGTAAACATTTTAGCCTGGAATCCTAATTTTGATTGTTCTCTAACAAGTAATTTTGGAAGCTTGCTTGCTACCAATAATCCATAGTTGCCATGAATTCTTTTGTGCATCTATAAATAAGTAGTGAATGATAGAAACAGGAAAAACCTCCTGATTCTTCTATGACTACTCAATTTGACAAGCGTAACACTTTCTGAAAAAAAGCAATTTTTGTGCAGTAATAGTGAAAGACATAAGATCAGAAATATTTTAGTAAACTCTCCAAAGAAGAAATGGTGTATTTCCAGTACTAACCAAAAATCATAGTTATATGCCTCAAATGAGGTTAGTAAAAGGAATAAGAAACAAGAAACTTTCAACCTAGGCTCTTAAATACCTTTCTGAGAACTACAAAAATATACTACAGAGAACTACAGAAGATACCAGGGCTGTTCAATGCTTCATATTTGATTCTAAAAAGGTGCTTCAGATTTCATGGGATCACAAATATATCTGCATTCTGTTTTCTAATTGGGGGTAAGAGTATATTGTATGTAGTTCAGGTAACTGTGGAGTCTTGAGTGCTCTCTGAACTTGATTATTTGCTTACAGATATTTCATTATCCAATGAAGTAACACCATCAGTGCCATTAATTAATTGGTGCACTGATATACAAGTTGGATAATAAAACATTTGCAAGCAAACAACCAAGCTCAGAGAAGATCAAGGACTCCACCGTCCAAATAATGGAACCAAACAAATCAACCAACAAAGCTCACTTAACTTCCTGGCCCCAAACTCTAAAGCTGGGGTCCTCAAACTATGGCCCGCGGGACGCATGCGGCCCGCGGAGCACATTTACCCAGCCCGTGACGTCCAAGCCGTTCCCCCCTCTTTCCCCCCCTCTCCTCCAGTAGCCCATCCGCTCTGCTTGGCGGTGGGCGGACAGAGCGCATGCTTGTGCTGGAAAGTGGCGGGATTGCCAGCGCAAGCATGCGCTCTTTCCGCCCTGGCCTGAGGAGGAGGGATACGAGGAGGAGAGGAGGAGGCCGGCCGCATTGTCACGGAGACCGGCCGGGGGTGCTGGCCTGCCGGGCTGCCCCCACCCCGCCGCTCTGGCCCCACCCACAGCCACCGCCCCGCCACTGCCACCCCCGGCCTGATGGTGGCTCCGCTTGGCCTTCTGCGGTCTTACTTTACTGCAAAAGGCGGCTCTCAAGCCCGGCGGCGGGAACGGGAATGGGAACGGTGCTTCCTCCTCCTCAGGCCAGGGCGGACAGAGCACATGCTTGCACTGGCAATCCCGCCACTTGCAAGCGCAAGCATGCGCTCTGTCTGCCCACCCCCAAGCAGAGCGGACGGGCTGCTGGAGGAGAGGGGGGGAAAGATTGGGGGAACGGCTTGGACGTCACGGGCCGGGTAAATGCGCTCCGCGGGCCCGCATGCGTCCCGCGGGCCGTAGTTTGAGGACCCCTGTCCTAGACTAATACCTTAGTTCAGGGGTGGGCAACTGTGGCCCTTTTATGACCTATGGACTTCAAATCCCAGAATCCCTGGGCAAGGCAACCTAAATAAAATGGAGGAAATGTTCTGAGGTGTAAATGTAAGGGTTAAGCCAGGAGTAAGTAACTATGGCTCTTTTATGACCTGTGGACTTCAAATCCCAGAATCCCTGGGCAAGGCAACCTAAATAAAATGGAGGAAATGTTCTGAGGTGTAAGTGTAAGGGTTAAGCCAGGGGTGAGTAACTATGGCTCTTTTATGATTTGTGGACTTCAAATCCCAGAATCCCTGGGCAAGGCAACCTAAATAAAATGGAGGAAATGTTTTGAGGTGTCAGTGTAGGGCTAAGACCCTTACACTTCAACTTGCCCACCCCTGCCTTAGCTATTTAGTCCAAGCTGGCAAACTACCCAACACACTTTTGCCCCTCCTATTTTCCCCACAACAACAGCCTTGTGAGGTGGGTTCGGTTGACAGAGAGCGATTGGCTCAAAGACATCTAGCTGGTTTTCATGACTAAGGCGGATCTTGAACTCGCGGCCTCCTGCATTCTAGCCTGATATCATACCACTAGACTAGATCAACCTGGCTGTCTTATACCATGGGTTGTTCCCAGATGCAAGCTGAGAACTTCAAGATTGATTATTTTTTTTCCCACCTTGGTAAGGCTACGTGTGAATGCTACTTCAGAAGGGCCATTGCCGTAATGAGCAGCAACATTTTGGCAATGTAAACCAATGTGCTTCTTCTCATGTACCCTTTCCCAAAGACCAAAACATTGTCAGTTTCGGAAATAAATTAACACTATCATATAGAAGAGTCGGTTGTCTATGGAGAGTTTCAGTCATCCAGGTCATCTTGTCCCAAAGGTGCTTTTTCAAGAAGCAACTGGACTTTCTGGCTTTTCTTTGAAGACGTTTGGCTTCTCATCCAAGAAGCTTCATCAGTTCACTGAAGAAGTTTCTTGGATGAGAAGCAAAACGTCTTCAAGGAAAAAAACCAAGAAAGACCAGTTCCCTCTTGAAAATCTGAAGAAGCTTCTGGGATAAGAAGCAAAACTTCTTCAAAGAAAAACCAAGAAAGACCAGTTGCCTCCTGAAAACCTGAAGAACCTTCTTGGATGAGAAGCAAAACATCTTCAAGGAAAAAAACCCAAGAAAGTCCAGTTGCCTCTTGAAAAAGTATCTTTGGAACAGATGAATCGGATCTTAGACATTGCCGAGAACAATAGCTTCATTATCCTTGGTAGGAATGATCACTGGGACGTTTTGTGGGACCTACTGATTTGGTTGGAGATGTTTCCTGGAAGTTTGGGCTGGTTGAGAGACAGAAATCCAGTTTTCATGACTTCTACTGCCAGCCTCTCTCCTACAGTTGGTAGACTGCCCTGTGTCCTGAATCCGGAGATTCCCACCTACCGTACTATTTGAAGGCGCTGAGTGATTAAATATCCTGTATTTTTGCTACTGGTGGTTAGGATGTGGGGGTGTGCAGGCCATCTAGTTGTAATTCATCCAGACTCCTGGTTTGTGGATTTTCTGTGGGTTGGAGAACTCTTGTCACAATAATTCAGAGCAGAAGTTAATACTCAGCAGTAAGACTATCCATCAGTTGTCAGAATTGAATTGCATTGCAATGATCCCTTTTTTTTTTAGCTCTTCTGTTTTGTTTGTTTGTTCTTTCGGGGTTTTTTTTTTTGTGTGTGTGTTCTTTCTTTTTCTGTGTGTGTGACTGTTCTTTCCTGCCCACTCACCCATCCCTTGCATTTAAAACCATTTTATTTATTTATTTTTCTAATGAACTGGAGGTTGGCTCAATTTTTGGATGCTACGCCAACAGTTCTAAAAAAAAAAAAAAAAAAGCCAGAAAGAACGGCTGGGCAAACAGAATTTGAATAAATAAATAAAACTCGATGTTTTTAAATTAAATTCCGAGGAATAGCGATGCTGAAGGGTGAGGTTGGTTTATTGAGTCTCGTTCAAAAACAACAGCAACAATTTTGACTGATAGGTTTTGAATGTAGACCGTTGAGTTTAAAGATAAATTTGGCTGTCATAAAAGGCAGTTTTGGATACTAACAGGCAAACTTATTCTGTTTCTGTAAAAACACATAATTTTATAGCAGGATATAGCAAAAAGCTTAAGTCTCACAGCCAGTTTAATGAAGAGAGTTTGAATGCTGATATCATTATTCTGCCTTGGTTTTGCTACACAATGTTCTGGGAATATCAGGTTGAGCTGTATGTCCCACATGTTCGAGACTAACCAAACATGCTTTATTATTGAGCATGCACGTAGAAGGCTGTGTGGATGACTTACGTTCCATGGGAAGTTAAAACGATATAAAACTCTGATTTATAGCAGTTCATATAGCAATTCTTTTGTCGATTTTGTTTTTAGAAGGCTGTACACCACCCTGAGTCCTTCAGGAGAGGGGCGGTATAGAAATTTTGCTATTAAATTAAATTAAATTTAGTGACTGTTCAAAGTTATAACAGCAGTAAAAAAAAAAAAAAGCAACTTGTGATCGTTTTTCACACTGCAACATCCCCATGGTCACATGATCAAAATTTGAACACTTAGCAACTGACTCACATTTATAACGGTTGCAGCGTCCCAGGGTCACGTGACCCCCTCTTGCGACCTTCGGACAAGCACCAGGTTCACTTAATAACCATGTCACTAATGGGAGGACCTCAGCGAGTCACTGAGCAGCCGTGGCAAGCAAGGTCATACGATGGGGCAAAATCCACTGTCTTGCTTAGCAACAGAAGCTTGGGGCTCCGTTGTTGTTGTATGTCGAGGACTAATGTATGCCAGGAAGGGGTGGGAAAAACCCTGAGATAGATTAATATGGAGCAAATTACAACAGCTGGTGTCTTCATGTTTGGAAAAGTGGTTGGAAAGCTTGCTTAATTTCTTGGTTTTGACTCCATCTTTTGGAGCCTTAAATCATTGGATTTGTATTCCTTTTGTAAAACCGTGGCTGGAAACCACGCGATGTAAGAACTAAGCATCCTGTTCATCTGGAGCAGCGAAGATATATTCTGTTTGAGATCAACAGTTCCATCTTCAATGTTTCCCTGTGCAAAGATCTTCCATGACTTCAGTGGAACTTGTTCCTTGAAACGTGGATAAAAGAGGACAAGCGTGCATCCTTTCGGTTAAAAATCATCTGCCCCCGCTTGGATCGACTTGCTTGAAGTCGATTAGGAATCTGCCCGTTAGGGATGCAGCTCGTGCTTGAGTTACGACCACCGCGGAGCCCCAAATTTACATGGCTGAGTGAAACGTTGCTTAAATGAGCTTGGCCCCGTTTTACGGCCTTTCTTGCTGTGGTTGTTAAGTGAATCACTGCCTTCGCTCAACTAGTCACATGGTTTTTAAGCGAATCTGGATCTCCCCGTGGACTTTGCTTGTCAGAAGGTCGCAAAAGGAGATGATGCTCCTGCGGTCTTCACCAGTTTGTCACTTTCTCAAAACAATCCATCACGTGGTCCAATTACGGCTCTGTCTGGTTGCCTGGTGACATCACTCCTCCTTCCTCTGAGCAGGTGTGAGAACGTCCTTGGTTCCCAAGGCAAAGTATTTTGTTTTGACTACAAAGTCCCAGCTATCTCAAATCCCTCCTCCCTAGCCCTCAGCTCCAATGTGGCAACACTGAAGCCTCTGTTGTGGCCCAACGGCGGCCGGCTGAGCTGCTGGTGGAATCTGACAGCAATGAACACTATGGGACTGCCCTGGAGGTTGAGGAAGACTCTGGGGGGTGTTCGGAGTCAGAGCAGGGACTAGAGAGGCCTGTCGGCCACCAGGTGGCATCTGAGTCAGGGAGCAGTGAAGAAGAACAGAGGGAGGCTGTCCCTGACGTGCATATGCGTAGGGCTGCGAGGAGGAGAGAGCAGCTTCGGAAGCAGAGAAGAAAATAAGAGGTTAATGATTGGCCCCTCCCAGAGAGCTTATAGAAGGAGCGAAGGGAGGGGAATTTTGCAGGTAACAACAGTTTATTAACTTAGCGTGTGGAAGGCTTTTGGACAATCTGTAAGTGCTATCAAACTTTGGTTTTAATTAAGATAGCATTCTGGGCTCTCAGCCAGGGGGTTGCTTATCTCCCCATTAGTTGTGGCATACAGCCAGGTATGCCTTCGGGTGTTTGAAGACCTGAACCAGAACAGCCCCAAGATGGCTCCGTTCAGGTGAGCATCAGCTTCAGGGTTGACAGGCACCCCCATCCCCTTAATTGACAAGGAACTTCCTGCAAAGAAAAGAAAACACAGAGAAGTTAGTAAAGATTCAGTCTAACACACACCCCTCCTCCCCCTGGAGGTCTCTTAGGTTTCTGGGGTTACTCATCATGAAACAAACAACAAAACCCGTCATGAAAAAAATCTTCATTTTTAGTAGTACACAATGCAGACGTGCAGGAAAATGTTTCCAATTATTGCTCGTGGGGAACAGGATGAATCAACTTGAATGAATCAAGTTGCTTCTGTCAATATTTCATGACTGTTGCCGCAACTTTGCATTTGCTGTAGTGGCAAATCAGGTAATATAAGACGGTATGTATTTCCCTTTAAGAGAGCATGAAAATTACAGAGTTTATTACCGTATACACTGTTTTTGGTGGAATAGTTACTTGACCGCACCATTTTTTTTTTTTTTATAAAAGTGCCTTTTCAAAACGACATGCTGAATTTTCTTCCGTTGATTCAGTTTTGCAAGGCTTTGTTGATCCTAAGGCATTTTACATTTTCCTGAAGTTACAAACTCAAAGTGACAATGAATGAATATTAGTTGAAAAGAAGAATGCAAAACAGATCCTTTTCAATTTCGCCACTGAACTATTAGGCTGTTATTATATAATTGCTTTATTTGCAATACTTGTGGTGGTACGATGTGGTCGCCTTTTGTGTACTTTCGATTTATTTTGTTCTTGTTAATTATTTTTTTAACTGGCCTGAGCACCATGCCTTAGAGTGGGGATCCAAGAAATAAATGAATTACCAAAATTTGCTAGCGCTTGGGAAGTGATCCCAATACAACGAAGAATGAAAATGAGGAGCTGCTATGATAAAACAAAAATAAGAATAGAAGTAGTATCTGAAAAAATGCTAATAAACTAGTCTGTGCAAGCAGGTTATGATATCCTTAAGGCAACATTTGTGTATTTAGTACACTGAAAAATATTTTAGCTGGGTGAAAAACATCCAACGGCCCTTGGAAGTTGCTGAATTATGCCTTCTAGTGTCCCCTATCACTTTCCAAGTTGCAATTGAGAGATGCTAGGTTCAAGGGGCGCAGTGGTTCAGTGGCTAAAGCGCTGAGCTTGTCGATCAGAAAGGTCAGCAGTTCGGCGGTTCGAATCCCTAGCGCCACATAACGGAATGAGCTCCCGTTACTTGCTCCAGCTTCTGCTAACCTAGCAGTTCAAAATCATGGGAAAAAATGCAAGTAGAAAAATAGGGACCACCTTGGTGGGAAGGTAAACAGCGTTCCGTGCGCCTTTGGCGTTTAGTCATGCTGACCACATGACCACGGAATCGGCATCAGACAGCGCTGGCTCTTCGGCTTAGAAATGGAGATGAGCAGCGCCCCCTAGAGTCGGGAACGACTAGCACGTATGTGCAAGGGGAACCTTTACCTTTAGTTTAGGTTATAGTTCAGCAATCCTCCATCTCAAAGTAGTAGGCCAGCTATGAATGATGGTTTGATTGCGAAATAGCTCCCCGATTATGTCTGTTTACCAGCAAGCCAGCCAAGACTTCTTCAATTCAGTCTTTCTCAAAGAGAATCACTGCATCTTGGAAAATTTATTCTTCCCGGGATTAATATAGAGCCAGATCTTGCCTGGAATCTGCCAAGGAGAGGGAGAGAGTGGGAGAAGGAAAGGGAGAGAGAAAAAGAGAAAAAGAAGGAGGGAGATTAAATAGAATAAAATAAAACGAAGCTACAATTTGGTAAAAATAGCAGTATATTCCTGCAACGCAGTGTGAAAAGTAAACATGGCACTGGTGGAAAGTCTTTGGCATTAGTTTGTAATGCCACTGGAACCGCTGTAGTTTTTCTCAGCATCCCCATGGTCACATGGTCAAAATTCAAACACTTGGCAACTGACTCATATTTATGACAGTTGCAGTATCCTGGGGTCATGTGATCTCCTTATGCGTCCTTATAAGAAGCGAAGTCAACGGAGAAGCCAGATTCACTTAACATCCCTGTTGCTAACTTATCAACTGCAAAGTGATTCACTTAACAGCTGTAACTTATCAATAGACATGCTGGATTCAATTGTTATCGTAAGTCAAGGACGATCTGTACATTCGATAATACAGACAGTTTCATTCTGCCTTTATGTGAATGTTGGTGTGCGGTACATATTTGTAGGAAAAGAGTAGGCAGAGCTGGCAGGGGGAGTTAAGTAAGTCATTAGCCTAGAATCGTTACATTCCCACAAATGGTCCAAGTCCAACATCTCTTGAATTCTGTCGACCCTCATCTGGCCGCAGTTTAGTACTGAAACTTAGCTGTGTATAAGCTTGAGTAATACCACCGTCAGGTCGATGTCGCCTGACGGCTCCAAGGGTTCGGGCCTTCTCTGTGGCTGCACCCTCCCTTTGGAATGAACTCCCCCCTGAGATTCGGACCATTACTGACCTGAGAGTTTTCCGATGTGCGTTAAAGACCCATTTTTT
>JAEANM010011241.1:0-15373 GCA_017656035.1 Myanophis thanlyinensis | reverse complement strand
GTGCTGTCTCAGGAATTCTGGGAGTTGAAGTCCATGAGTCATGAAAGAGCCAAGGTTCCCTACCCCTGCACTAGAGTCTCCCACATTTTCTTCTTGTCTTTCAATACTGTCTTGCCTGAATTGATAACAAAAAAGCTACAGATGGTTTATACAATGAATCCTTGTCATTCTTGGAACCAACCGTTACATTCCTTAAAATGTGGCAGGGCAGACATGGATGAATGTGGGTGGAAATCTGGATCACAGACTTTAGTTCTCTTTCAAGTTCCCAAGTGATTGGGAAATTACTGTGCTCTATGCCAGTAACTTTCATTCAAGCTATTCCTAAACATGAGTCCACTTTAGGGGTGTGGCAGGAAGTTTGCATACATAATATATTGAGTGATCTCCTTCCTTCCTCATCCTGGCCCATCTTCTTCCCCTATTTTTAAATAAAAGTCATCAGTCTTCCAAACAATTAGTAGATGTGTGTCCAAGAATAATCCATTGGTAGTTGGTGGTGTATAAAAGTGTAATAAATAAATGGCAGTAAGTTTTTATATGGAAATTTACCAGTCTTTTCAAAGACCACAGAACACATGTTTAATGACATCTTGTGATCTTGTAGTGAATAAAAGGAGTTTGTGTAGGATGTTGGAACAATTCCTTGCAAAGTGTAGCTCAGCACCTCCTGATCATATTTTTCCATGGGAACCAGATTTTCAGTTTCTCCTGCAATACAAGCCAAAGTGGCCATGGAGGGCAATAGCTATTGACTAGAGAATAGAGAGCATGCCTGCAGCAACCAGAATTAGCAAACAGGAATTCTTCAGGTGCTAGTTTTTGGTTACATATCCAAAGTGGTCAAGAGCTTGAAAAAGAATCAAAGACAGCTCTTACATTTGGAGAAAAGACAAACTATTATTGAAGAAATAATGTAATAGCTAAGGACAGAGACAGGCTGGAGATGAAATAAAAATTGTACTGGAAGAGAATGTCCTTTAATAATGATTAAGGAGGTGTCCTTCACATTTTCACATTTGGAAAGCTGCTATATTTTTGGAACACACTATACAGAATTCAAATTGAAAAAAAAAACACCAAATGAATTGAATAATAAAAAAAATATACCTACAGATGCAGTCATGTAGCGAATAGTTATAAATAGAAGACAGTTACAAGAGAATACATGTAAAAATAGGTAATTGAAATTATTTTGCATGTTTCTATACTACCCTCATTCTTTGCTGTTTGAGAGATCAACTGTAGGTGCCTATGAAAGTCAAAATTGCAGCAACATAAGCAGTTAAATTGTTGTCTCTTAATATTCTGAACAGTGGATGCACTTTGATACAACCAGGCAAGGCGAAGATTTTTATGTATCTCATTTTTGCCTCGTAGTTTATTTTTACCTGGGATGTTCTTAGATTGTACTCCAGAAAAGCTGCATAGGGTATCTAGCAATAATAATAGTAATTGCCAGATATTTGGAATGAATACCTCTTGGACTCTAGATTTGACCTAATCACATAGGAAGGCATCTCACAAATACTGTATGTGCGCTTCTCCCACAGTTGCCATGTTGCTAAATAGTAACCCTTATTTATTAATAATAAATTAGCATAAAATCAGTCAATAGGAATAAAAGGAATGCAGAGATAAGAAATTATACAGTAATGTGATAAGGAATAATATAACATAAGCAGAGAAAAAACAGATAAAACAAAAAACGTAAAAAGGGCTTCGTTGCTTCCCAAGTAACATCAGAGTAGTATCAAGCAAACAATCTTGGAAACAGCATTCAAGAATCAAATCACCAGTATAGAGAAGGTCCTTTCTATTTCTACTGAGATTCAAGAATCAAATCACCAGTATAGAGAAGGTCCTTTCTATTTCTACTGAGATTCTACTCAATCTCAGATGGCAGAAGACCAAAGAAGAGCCTCCGATGAAGCTGCTTGCAAATGAGCTTCTAATTGTAATTTGAGGTCCTCTGAAAGCATGGCTTGTGGGAAGAATTAGATTAAACTATATTTAGTTGTAGTTAAAGACACTGTGGTACAAATATCTAATCTGGATTATTAATTTGTTTAAAAAGAGGAGGCTCTCTTTGCGTGTTTTGTTCTGAATTGCAACCTAGTCGTCTAAGAATAGAATATAATTCTTTTTTGGCCAAATGTGATTTGGACACACAAGGAAATTGTCTTTCAGTGTACATAAAAAGAAAACATACATTGGTCAAGAATCATAAAATAAAACACTTAATGATAGTCATAGGGTACAAATAAACAATCAACTCATACTAGGAAACAATAAATAATATAAATTGTAAGGATACAAGCAACAAAGTTATAGTCATAATGGGTGGAGATAGGTGATAGGAACGTTGAGAAGAATAATAGTAATACAGACTTAGTAAATAGTTCGACAGTGTTGAAGGGATTATTTGTTTAGCAGAGTGATGGTGTTCGGGGAAAAGTTGTTCTTGTGTCTAGTTGTTTTGGTGTGCAGTGCTCTGTAGTGTGGTTTTGAGGGTACGAGTTGAAACAATTTATGTCCAGGATGTGAGTGGTCTGTAAATATTTTCACAACCCTCTGTTTGACTCTTGCAGTATACAAGTCCTCAATGGAAGGCAGGTTGGTAGTAATTGTTTTTTCTGAAGTTCTAATTATCCTCTGAAGTTTGTATCTGTCTTGTTGAGTTGCAGAAACAAACCAGACAGTTATGGAGGAGCAGATGACAGACTCAGTAATTTCTATGTAGAACTGTATCAGCAGCTCCTTGGGAGTTCATAATTATCATTCTGAAGATGGCTAGTCTTCACCATTATCAATTCATTTGTTCAACAGCATTTCTTCAGAGCATATTGAGTTTATTTATATAAACTTTCAAAATGTATCACTATTTATAGCCTACAAATTATTTATTTTCTGTGGCAAGAACACTGGGTTCTTTACAGGACATCCCTTCTTCCTTTGCCCTTTTTATTTTTGTTCCAGGATTATTATCTGTGGGAATTTAACAGAAAAGAATGTCAATAATGATCCTGAAAATGCGTAGCATGTTGGTCTGCTTTCATTTGCTCAGAGAAAAAAATTGTTCAAACAATCCTTATATTATTTATTTTTTCCTTTTTTTTGTTCTCACCCATCCAATTGGTCAGAATCATAGTCACAAAGTTGTGTCCTCTGAACCAGGATACACTATCCCATTATTTCATTATGTATAATTTTAAAAGAAATTCTGAAGGTTTTTTAAAAATATTATTCATTATCTTATCATTAAAAAAATAAAATACAAAACAATAAAACAAACAAATAAAATAAAACAAAACAAAAGCATACATTCAACCCTAATAACAAAGAAAAAATAGTGTTGAAAAAAGAGGGAAAGTGATCAATTAAATTTAACATGTGGATCCTACAAAAAAAAAATTGAAGTTTTGTGCAGCTATCACAACAGGAAATATTCTAGAGCAGGGGTCTCCAACCTTGGCAACTTTAAGACTTGTGGACTTCAACTCCCAGAATTCCTCAGCCAGCTTTTCTTTATTTCCTTAAAGAAATTAAACATTTGTCATTTCATGGGCACTCATCTAGCTGACACATATTTTTAGAAGACCTATTTAGGTCATCCATATTAGTCTGCTTATCACAGAATGGAGATGCCACATTCATCTTTTTCTGAGGATGTCCCCACAAAGAGCTTCCATGTCATAGAAGCCTACTAATTAGCTAGTTCTGAGGTTCCAAGTTGTTATGACCCAGAAGTATCAGTGGAACATGTGAAATTGGAAGATTTCCTATATACACCATGAATCATGGGAGAGAAGGCATGAGGTAGGGGACTTAGGAGTTGCCAATCTGTTTGATTTGATTGCAGATAAGAAGCAGATTTTCTTCTGTCAAGTGGCTTGGTGCCTATCCCGAATGCAGTTTTGGATTCAAGTGGTATCAGAATCTGGCTTCCACAGTTCCTTTTTTTTTTTTTCATTTTTCCAAATGGTTTGATCAATCAGACAGCTTGAACTAGACAACATGGATGCCTGAAATTGAATAGCCCATCAGATTTCACTGAAAATGTGATTGAAAGGGCTCAGACTTGTATTCTTATAGTCTGCACAACAGAGAATTCCCTTTGCAGTGTCCACCAATTTAGAGAAGCCATGGCATTTTATTCCTTCTCCTTAGGAAATCTTCTCTTAATAAGTTCACTTCATCTCAGAACCTTATAAGATAAGGCTTCAACATAGGTCCATGTTTTTCTCTTCCCATATTCTTTTGGATATTTAGAGCTAAAGGTAAGGGTATAATTTGGCCCAAGAATCAATTCATTTTTGATATTGCAACTGTTCAACACTTATCTACTGGCTGTGTGTTGATCTGGATGACTATTAGATGACACAAAGAAAGACAAAAATCTAAAACTTTGGTAAGTAGGTTAATAGATAAAGCACTTTATACACCAATACTTAGAGAATTTGTGTGGATATATCTATGGAATTATTGAACATGTCAGAACCTGAACATAACCAAAACCTGTTTCTTGAAGTCCAGCTCTAAGACAATCTATGCAGCAGATATATCTGGGCTACACAAATCCATTTATGAGAAATGAGCTCTTTGTTCCTATCTAGTGATCCTAAGGCCAATAAGCCAATGATCCTTTTGAAAACAAAATAAAATTGACTGGAGTGTACCATCTTGTCGCACATTATGTACAGCAATTAGTGGCAGCTTTTCCCATAGTTTATGACACTCTGAGAAATCTTCCAATCACAGTCCTGATAAAAGTCTCATGGAGGAACTGTTCCATGAGCAATGCAGCATTGTCCTGATCTGGAATCTCAATAACAGAATTCTAGGGAGGCACAGCATTCTTTTTACCATCATCATTTTCTCCCAGTTCCCAAGCTGGAAGCAAGCAAGACAAAACAGGTCACTGGATGAGTCTCTATACAACTGAGTATATGTGTGTCTGCGCCTGCCTCAGGGATATTCTCCAAAAAGTCAAGATGGCAACCGAGACAGTATGATTTAAACTCTGCTTGCTTTTTTTTAAGTGTCCCCTAGCTTTGTTTAATTTATACCTTGGGTATTTTCTCAGTATTTTGCAAATACGAAGATTACTTAAAGTAAAATAGTACATGTTTTACTTCTTCTTGCAAACTCTGAAAAACTATCCTACTGAATTTAAAGTGTACATAGTAGAGGGCTTCAGGGATTACAAAAAGGAACCAGGATGACTGTAGGACGTGATATCACCTATTCCATTATTTGCAACATGTGTATAATAAGACCAGCTAATATTATAAGGCTGCTGGAAGGCCCAATTCAGATATGCATGATTGACACTTCTTTATACAACACTGGATGACACTGTGGTTTCCAGGGATGTGGGAAAATATGAGATCTGTTGGAACCGATCAAAGGTCTATCTAGATTGCCATTCTGCTTCCCCAAAGGCAATCATATTTGCAGCTTTAGGACTCCCACAAGCAGAATGGGTCAGTAGCAGTGCTGATATTCAGCAGCCGGATGGGATACAATATGTAATCATCACAATAGTAACCACTGATAGTTTTATCCTTCATTAATTTGTCTAATCCCCTCTTAAAGTTCTCCAGGTTCAATCAATGATTCATGCTAAGCACCACTCAATTGCAGCCCAGAGCTGAGCATGGCTGTATGAACCTGTTCGTGGGAAATTTACAAGTGTACTTTTTCTCTACAGCAACATAAATATAAACACCAAGTATATTTTTCACCAGGTTCTATTATAGGTTTGTAGATTACTCTGAAGACATTTCACAGGGCACAATCCTGTATTTATGAGATACTTCAACCCTTCCTCTTGCAGAATTTGAGACCCAGCGTGGTCTTAAGTAATGGCAATAAGCTTCTTTTCACCCTAGGTTGTCTTTTCAAATGTCTTCAGTCTCTCACTTCAGTTTTCAGGGAAAATATTCAGTTCTGTAATAATAGTACCAAGATAACCTGTAGTTGACCTATCTTTAGACTATAATAATTATCCATGCAAGATGATTTTGTGAGATAACATAATGATGTAGGTGCTGTGCTAAGCTATAATGGAGGTGCTCTGTGTTAAGACATCCAACATAAAGCCGATTGTCTAGAGGGTTTTTCTTTTCTTCTGTACACATTGTTGAATTTCAGCATACAGAACATGTTAAAATCCTTTCCTAGCATTGTGTGCAGATCATGCATTTCCATTAGAATGGCACTGTTTTTGATTAGGGGAAATTCAGCCATCTTCCCAGGGAAGCAGAGCATTTCAGGTGTAAAAGAGGATTTGTTCTAAAGAAAGTGATTATAATGGGATTTAATGTAATTGAAAGTCAAGGTACAGTAGCTATGCACTGTATCAGTAGCCATATTAAAGTTTTCCTTGCATGTGGATTAGATCTCCTTGTGTAAACAGGAAACAGAGAGCCCAAGCATAAATCACTAATGTGTTGTACAGATTTAGTGTGTCAAGCAATAAAATCATGCAGAGAAACTTCAATATGTATTCTTTGGTAGATAAAAAACGGAATTATTAGGGCTCTACCTTGCAGCCCTGAAAGGACAAAAAGAGATTAGAGTAAAATGTTATGTACATGATGTCATGAGTAATTAGCTAAAAACATTAGCTTGTGGAGGATCAAGATAAAATTAATCTTTCAAGCTTTAAATTTCCCAAATGTTAACATTCCTGATTGTTCTTTGTTGAAAATTGTCAGTAGTTGAGAGGATCAATTTTCAAATGATTTTCTTGAAGGGCAGAAAAAGAGATAATAATTTTGCCACGAGTTCTTTGTTCAAATTACAATTGTTTGCTGATAGTGCCTATTTAATCTTCGGTTTCGAGAAGGTCTACACAGTTAAACCTTCTAATGACAGCATTATTTTCTAACTCTCCCCCCACCCTTTCACAGGAATATACTTATACATAGCAAATCTACAGAGCCTGGAATTTAGAACAGTGCTACATTTCTCCAACAACACAAGACCTACATAAGAACAGGACAAGAAGGTCAAGATGCAAATATGCTGTGGCACACAACAGTGCCTGGCAGGCAAGAAAGGGAGAAACAGAAATTTATGGTAAAAAGGGTAACTAACATTATGAGCAAAAAGACTAAGAAATATTTCCAGTGTCCTGATTATTGGGGAAGGTATCCTCAATGTTCTGGGACTTTATGAAGCAAGGCAGTGAATTTTAAATATATATAAAACAAGATTTATATACCGTCCCCTCTCCCTAGGGACTCGGGGCAGTGTACAACCAATAAAAACATATATAAACAGTTTAAAAATCCAATTAAAATAATTAAATGACGGCTGATCAGTTAAAAAACATTAACATTATAAAATTTAAGTTTAAAAATCAATTAAAAATAGTTTTAAACAATTTAAATTTAAGATAGATCAATAGTTTAAATATAAGATTAAAATTAAATTTAAATTTGGTTTAAAACCCTCAGGTGTCAGGCCAGGCCGGCTCATTGAAATAAATGGGTCTTCAGGGCATGTCGGAAACACCAGAGATCCGTAATAGTATGAATCTCCAGGGGGAGTTCATTCCACAGGGAGGGCGCCACCATAGAGAAGGCCCATACCCTCGGGGCTGTCAGACGGCATCGTCCCGATGATGGAACCCCGAGGAGGCCAACCCTATGGGAACGCACTGGACGGCTGGAGGCTGACTGCGGCACAGGCGGTCCCATAAATACCCAGGTCCCAAGCCATGGAGCACTTTAAAGGTAAGCACCAATACCTTGAACTGCACCCAGAAGGCCACAGGAAGCCAGTGCAGCTCACGCAGGAAAGATGTAAGCATTCCAGATTTTGTATTTCAGTCTACTTCATTAATTGTAGCTACCATTAGCCCAATTACACGTGATTGGGGGAGGGGATATTACAGAAAATAGAAGATTACGTGAAGAAAGGAAACAACTATGGCATCATTAACTGAGACCATTCACAAAAAAGTTGTTGCTGGTAACCCAATCATCTTGGCACTGGCTACAAATAACTAGAAAGGGGGGGAAAGTTTATTCTGATGCAAACTGCAGAAGATAAAATTGAACTAAATTTTTATTTCCTTATTTACTACACTATAATAATTTCAGAAGAAACTTTTCCCTCTCCAGGATAGTTTCCTATTTTCAAAGATAGTCATAGAGGGTAAAAAATAAGTTCAGCTTTAAAAAAAATTACATGTCACATATAGGCCTCACAATATTACATCGATATTAAAAAAGTAATACAATATCTGAAGGTTCTTTCTTTTTCATTTCTAAACAATATAGGCAAGCAGATTTACCATACGTGGTATTTTTGAAGCAAATCTCAGTTAAAACTCTTGGAGAAAGATAATAGAAGAACTAGGAAGAAGATCTTATTGCTGTAAACAAAAATGATGATGATAATTTTATAATTGGCTAGATCAGTTAAAGAGAAATTAAAATATCAATCATAAAGAGTGGGGTCCAGTCATTTATTTCCAAAGGAATAAATGGTTTTTCAAGTCAAGATCTTGTAAGGATTACTTTTCACTCCCCCTTGTAGTATTTTATATGCCCTTAACCTCTGTTTGGAGAGTTTCCTAGTCTTCCAGAAGGAATAGCGTGAATGAGAGACTGCAGGAGGAGGAGAAGGAAAGGAAGTCAATATGCCCTTGGGATATTCCTTGAATAGAAAATAAGTTTTCTTTAAAAGTGACAACTATATTCTTAAAGTCTGTCAATATTTATTTATTTATTAAACTTACATGCTACCCAGCTCACTATTAAGGGATTCTGGGTGGCTTACAATGTCAAAGATAGCAACATAAAACAATTAGAGGGTTAAAAACATTAAAACATTGATTATTAAAAGCTAAAACATTAATTTGTTTAGCAGAGCAAAATCCTGCACAGTTTTTTTGTTCCATGTGTAGGGAAAAACTAAACCTGAATCAGGAGGTTTCAACCATGGGGAAACCACAAGATAGAGAACAAACCATTTGGACTGCAAAAGTCTGGTTGACCACAAGACAAAGAGTTACAGAAATTCTGAACATTCTGCTGCCCTCTAGGAATTCTGCATTTTGCAGCTCAGATCTACTAGTTTTTGTCCTAGCCTAGTACCTTTCCTTGAACACCATTTGACTGAGGGATAGGGATGTTAAGTCACCTGCATCCCTCCCACTATGTTTACCATGACAACCAGTTACAATACTTTGCAGTTTGAAATATATTCAGAAGATTCCACATACAAATGAAGGAAAAACAAAATTAAGAACTCCAAAAAGACCAATTAAATCTGCCTTATGAAAGCAGATTTTTTTTTACTTTTTTTTTTACTCCTACATGGAAGTCCTTCCATTACTATCTGCTTGTCATATAAATACAAAGCTTTCAAAATCTTCCAAATCACATGGCATTCTTCTGACTGTCTGTTTTTGGCCACTTAACCAATTCTTCATTCATAATCTCCATGCATCACTATCAGGCCAGATTCCAGAAATATTTGCCAAGGCCACTCCCATCTGCCAACCTGCTAGCATTCCAGCTACCGTTCCTAGTTACCATTCTTCATCCCAAAATTCACTTGTCTCACCAGTTTCTGTTGGGATACCATTTTTAATGTAGCCTCTTCTATTCTACCCATTATTTCTTTGATAGCTACCCAGTCCCCAATGGAGTCTACTATACTCACCCTGTAATGACTATTCTCATCCCCAAAATGCCACCATTCCAGAAGAAATTGCCATCAATTGTCCTTCTTCCTTGCTGTCTCTACTGTCGTCCAGGAAAAAGCACAGCACCATCCAACACTCCAGAATGACTCCAGATTATGTTTTCAATCTCATTTTGTTGCATCACCCGCCAATTAGTCTATAATCCAATCTTCCACCATAGCTTCCAATAAGGACCAACTCCTTCTTAATCTTCTCTCCTTCTAATACAAAAGGCACTTTGTTCTTCACCTTTCCATTTAGAAATTCATCTATCATGCAACACTTCCCTGCAAAATCTTTCTGAAAAAAGACTTAGAACCCCAATAGGGTTCACAGAACATCTTCATTGGAAATCATTTACAAAAAAAAAAACACTATATAGCAAAAAAAAAAAAAAGCAAACCAACCAGTTTTGAGGTGCTTTTTTTCATTTTTAACTTAAAATTGTGAAATATTCATAAACCCTATTGCACAATAGAGAGTGCAAGGACACCGATAACCAAAGTCAGAAGCTCCTAAAGCAAACCCTCAGCATAGAACTGGGAAGAGAAAACTTGGGAGATAACAGTAATTAAACCATGTTAATGATAGTTTGCTGAATTTAGATATGTCCTGTTTATTGTGGAGTATTCAAGGTGTCCCTGAAGATGAAGACTCTCACTGTGTTTCTAAAAGCCTCCTGACTTACCATTAACAGGAAACAAGAGCATGCACAGATATTGCACTCCTGGAGCAAGATAACAATTGTATGAAAACTTAGGTGAAAGTGTACATGCTTGCAAAAAAGCATCCATGGTGCAAGGAGGATAATAAAATGGGAATGGGACTCTGTGTTTGCCTCAGAGCCAAGGAAGCAACCAGATACTTATTGTAAGATGTCACCACTCCAGGAAAAGTGCACTCACACAGAGAGAGAGACACACACAGACAAATAGACACACAGACACACACATACACCACCTACACCACCACCCATACTGGATCCAATGGCCCCTCAAGAAGTTATTTCGAATCACATCTGGGACAGAGCAATCCCAGTTTGATCTGTTTCTGGAACATAAGTCCCTAAATAGATAGTTTGATTGGACATGACCTACAGAATCAGCCATATCATGTCAGAATGCTTTGGGTAGGGAACATTTTGTGCATTACTACTAGTATACCCACATTAAGTTGTCCACTCAGGTAGCTGTCTTTTCCATTCCAGGTGTGCCACAAACCATCAAAGCCACTATGTTTAATGTTGCAATTCATAATTATATTGGCAACTATAACACAAGTCCTTCTCTTGCAATCATTAATGTCCCATACAGTTGCAAGAATCTGGCTGCCCGAACCCAGTATCTCAGTCCTGAACATCCTCGATAATGAAACTGCTGTGTGGAATTTTGGAAAGGAATCCAGAAGATTTTTCTATATTATTTCTCAGATTTTTTTAGCCTCCTCCATCAAAAAAAGTAGGATTCTGTTGTCTTTGGTCTAAGCTCAACAAATAGAGGGACTTTTAAGCTTCGTATATGGAATTCATGATTACAACATGCAAGCATGTTTCATTGTGTACTGGATGGCTGGTTTGCACATTTGTACAGATTGCTAATCTTTTTTTTTCTCCTCTTTTCTAAGAAAAATCATTTAGAAAGCCACAAGGATGACTGGAAGGAGAGACAAAGAGAGAAAGGCATGCAGCCTGGCTTCCCTTCCCCCATATTACCACTCTGATACAACAGCATTCCTTCCTCATTTGGACAGCAAAGATAGAAGATTTAAATTGTTTGCTAGGAAGGTCATCCTTTCATTGTCAAATGCCTGTTTGCTTTGCCAGTCCCCTCCAGCAACCCACAAGCATAACAAGCCCTGAGAAAACAGAGGTTGTCCTTCACTTATTAATGTGTTTATTAGGCAACAGAGTCCTTTCCAACAACATTTCCACAAATGCTTTTAGAGGATTGTTCTTCATTGGACTTGATCAGCAGCAGTCAGACACCGCCTGGCTCATAGACAAGTCACATACTGTTCACTATCAGAATGTGACTCGCTCCAAAGAATACTGTCTAGTACTTTGAACATTAAAATATTATTTGTTGCTTCACCAGTGTTTGTGTTGATAGGCTATTAAAGCAATATTTTTTCTCCTTGAAAATTTTGCCATTATTTTGTTATGATTCTTTAGTAGCTTAAAGCTAAACCTAAACTTAAACACAGAAGAAAATAAAAGAATTACAGGGGATTTGGAGGAAAGACGCTAAGCCAATATTTTTCAAATTTAGCAACTTTAAGATGTGCCCACTTCAACTCCCAGAATTTCCCAGGCAGCAACATGCCAGCTAGGGAATTCTGGGAGTTGAAGTCCACACATCTTAAAGTTGCCAGGTTTGAAAAATATTGCTCTAAATATAGTGCAATGCCACTAAATGAGAGCCAGGATAATATAATGCTTAAGGTATTTAATGTAGCAGGGGAAATCCAGGTATAAGTCTGTCCTCAGTCCTAAAAGACTCTCAGTCAAATCTTCTCTTTCATCACTATACATACTTCATCTGCAGAGTAAGAAATTATATATAAATTGAATGAATCAATAAATTATCTAGATTTAACACTCATCTTTCTGCAATAGCACTTAGACTTTACAGCCCTCTCTGGGCAATTTACAATGTCAGCATGTAACCTCCAACAACCTGGGTTCTCATTTTACCATCCTTGGAAGAATGAAAAGCTGAGTCAACCTTGAGCCAGTCAGGATCAAACTCCTGGCTGTAGGCAGAGTTAGACCACAATACTGCATTCTAGCCACTGTACCACCACTCCTCCTAAGCTCTCAAGTGAAGGCATTAAGGTGCCTCAGAATCTCTAAGTGCCCTGGATTTCTTATTTACGTTTCTTATTCTTGTTTTTTTGTCCTCATTTCATTCTGACCAGCCTTTCCTTTTCCTTCCCCCATCAAAATCACATGTACAATCATATATTGTGTTTAGCTCCTGAGTCCTCTAAAACCCACTTCCAAGATCTGAAGATTGAAGAGCTACAGCACATGAAGTTGTTCTGCAAAAATGGCTAGTAGACAAGTCCAAGAGCTCAGAAAGGCATCCTTTCGAGCAGCATGATTGTGGATTTATGACCAAGTCACCCAATCTAGACCTATTGTCCAATTTAATACACGAGCATTCATATTATGTCACTCATGGGTTACCAATTCTGAGTGACCGATACAGGAATTCTGACAATCATTCTAGATCCATAAAGTTAAGCCTGGTAAGAACTTGAAATCCGAAAGGGCAAATCTCTAAGAAAGCCACATGCTTTTGCAGTGTATGTGAAATCCATTTGCTCATCCACAATTAAATCAAGGCTGATCTTGGCCTTATTACAAACAGACTTGATATTTACCAGCAGCAGTTCAAGGCTTTGGAATTTATATGACTACTTTCTCCTTAAGGCCAGCACACTTTCTTTTGTTTTTCCTTTCCATAAAGCCACTTGATAAATTACTTACATTGCTCTGTCCATTGATGCGATTTTAGTATTCCCAGATTTCTGTTTGTGAGCAAATGAAGACGATTGTTAAGGTTTTGCTCACCAGTAATCAAATAATATGTATGACTAGTTTATGAAATGGTTATAGGCACAGTGGGAAATTATCACTTGTTAAACTGTTGTGTAAGAAATCTGGGAATGCAAATGCATGTAGGCATTCTCCCTAATAACCTTAATAGGAGCTTTATGTCTGTCATTATACAAAGTTTTGTACTGTAAAGGAAGGATACTTTTTTCTCAAAACCAGCATTTATAATTTAAAAAAAAAATCCCTTATGCAGTTCAAGGAAACTTTAAAGAGGGTCAAACACAGGGCATAAACTAATTAACAGCAGTTTCTATTTGTACTGGAGATTAAACCAGCTGCTAACAAAATTGACTAGAGAGCACAGTGAAATATGATTTTGTCATAGCAATTTCGTTTCATGAAAATGCAGTGATTCCCTTTAATCCTTTCATATGGCATCTCTACTGAACTTTTGAACCATTTTCTATCATATAACATTCTATAAGGCAAAAGTTATATGGTCTTTAACATCTGATCATCCAAGAGTTTCCTACCACTTCTTGTGCTTTTAGAGTATTTTGCCAACTTATTTCAGGGTCATATTAGCAAGCAGAGGAGAACAGAATAGCTCAGGAATGTTAGTAGTTCCTTTCCCCAGCAATCTGAGAGAATGATTTCTTTCTCTCTTTGATCTTGATTTTGAGATTTTTGAATCAATTATTTTTGACATACAAAAAACAACATATATGTATAACTGCAGTTTGTGTCCTAATCAATTTATGCTTCAAGATCTCATGGCAGTGCTACAGAACACAATTAATGATGCTATTTTCTGGGCAAGAGCTGTTTAATTTATACATATTCTAATATTATATTTTTTAATTTTAAATTGTATGTCATATGGTATGCCTTATTTTAATTGTGATTCTTCTGACAGAAATAACCAAGCAAACAATCAAAATGGCAAGAGAAATCCACGCAGAGAGACTAGTTAAGAGAGCAATTGTCCAAGGTTTTCCTACAGCAGAGTGATATAGCCAACGAGCTAGATAAGATATCATACATGGAGAAACTGATTGCTGCAGACTGAATGGGGGAAAGGAAACATGAATGGGTAGGGAGAAGAAGAATAGATTTCCAAGACATCTTATGCAACAAAGTCTTTATATAGCAGGACCATTAAACATAACAGCTTCTGGGTGAATATCTGAAAAACCTTGCCAAGAAAATTGCAAGGACTAGACCATGCAATTACCAGGGGTCAAAACTGACTCAAAAGCACACACAAAAAATTACACACCTACGTTTTGTCAAAATTTTCATTACTTGAGTCACGATAGAACTGAAATTGGGAGTTTTATTATAATACTATGATTATTTTTATTTTATTTTTATGCTTTTATTTTTTTAATAATTGGATAACAAAAGAAATGGTTTTTTTTTATAAAAGAGTGTGAATCAATTTACTCTAACTTACTCTCACATTCTTGGCTACATTTACTGCTTTCCCATTTTGAGCAAACAAAATAATGCTTTGCCTGTAGCTGTTTTTTAAAAAAAATCTTTTCCCAGTGTTTTGGCATACTGTTTGAAAAAGAAAAACCTCTGTATTTCCAAAACATAGTCACTAGGTAAATCTTCTTACAAAATATACTGTGTGGCGGATGCAGTTGCTTTATATAGTTCTGACTCTCCAAGTGTGGGAGGTGTTTCCTGTTTTATCCACACACACCATTTTTTTTTTAAAGTAAAGTAAAACCAGCCATGGACATTGTTAAGTTTGGGATGTGTTTGAGTGAGGGAATCAGTATGTAAAATATACTATTCTAGTCAACACTATCTGGTGCAGAAACATCAGAAACTGACAACTTTGAATCTGATTCAAATCCTACAGTTCTATAAAATGCACTGCTTGGACTGAGGCAAATTAATGTGATCATCTTATTTACTCTGGAAGAATCTTGGGTAATAAATAATCTCATATATCAATCAACTATATATCAGGAAGAAGATGTAATCTAAGCCAGGCAGCCTGCATTTCTAGGGGTATAGATAGTCATCAAATTATAATGGTTTGTTCTTTCTTCTCTTTCTTCTCTTTCTTTCCCTCCCTTCCTTACTACTTCCCT
>JAEANM010011240.1:0-15374 GCA_017656035.1 Myanophis thanlyinensis | reverse complement strand
TAGAATAGAATAGAATTCTTTATTGGCCAAGTGTGATTGGATACACAAGGAATTTGTCTTTGGTGCACAGACTCTCAGTGTACATAAAAAGAAACTGTACATTCATCAGGAATCATAAGATACAACACTTAACAATAGTCATAGGGTATAAATAAGCAATCAAACTATACTAGAATCCAGTGACTAATGGCTCAGCTGTCTCTCCTGGCAGTGTTTTGAGTATCCCAACTTCTTCCGCGTGGTGATCACCGTGCCCGAGGAGATGATGATGGAGGCATGCCAGCGTATCCGCTACTTCTGTGAGAAGCACTATCAAGGGGGAGAGGGGACCCAGGATCTGGAATGTGACAAGTAGGCCTGAGCACGTGCACCTGACCTTCTACTCCACCTGCTCTGTGTTTGCTCCCTGAGCAGCCTGACTCGACACCATCATTCTTGTTCTGGACTCTGAACTGCTAGGGCCTGGCTAGAAGTAGGCTGTCAGTGACACTCCTTCCTGCCCAGCTGGCTCAAGGGACTTCTGCAGCAGCCCTGGGCATGCTTGGCAGCTTTCAATCATCCGCCTGAATGATTTGTAGAGCCTATGGGAAGCTGCAAGAAGGAGCCTGCATGCCAGCCTCAAGCCAGAGCAGAAAATGCCCAATCTTTCACAGGCACAGAACTAACCCCAGAACTACACAGACCTCAAAGAAAGCCCATGTCTCCCACACCCCAAAGTGCACCTGCCATCTGTTTTCTTGTACACACATTTGAAGTTAATAAGTTATTGTATTTTTGTATGAATAAATGCACGGTAAATGTCTGACTGTGTGCAAAAGCTATGCAAGCTCATCTTGCAGCGGGGAAGATGTGTTACTTGGGCCAGAAGGGGAAAGTGGCACAATTCTTGCAGGTTTCACTTGTTTAAAGCACTCGAGGACAGATCTGTCCATTTGTGATTCTCTTGGTTGACTTGTTAAACCAAATGTCAGCTTTCACCATTACTCTGGAAAATTCAAAAAAAGGAGGGGGTGGATGCGACGGGAGGGTAATTCCCAGAGACTAGAGGAAAGAGACTGTTGCTGCTACAGTGCACAGTAACTAATTAGAGAGATGTCGGCGTGGAAGGAAATGAAGAGCTAGAAGCCACTGGGACAAACTTGCTTGAACTGTCAGGAGCCAGAAACTGCTATGTTTTATGCGCAGCAGACATGCATAAATTGAAGGGGGGGGTACCTTCCTGGTGGGTTGTGTGCAGATAGAGGATATCATTTTGGCCCCTTCTTGGACTGGAATTGGGTTGTGTGGATTGAGCCCAAGTCACTCACCCTTATTTAGCCTGGCAATGTACATTCCTGTCCTGTTGATATTGAAAAAAAACCCACCTATGTTGACTTAGAAAATGATTTCTCCATATGCTGCAAAAATTGCTTTTAATAGGGTCAGCGGCTTGAATTTTATAAAAGAGCCCACTAAGAGAATTGCTGTAAAAATCTTCTAATATGCAAGCTAAAATAAAAAACAATTTATAATATGATCATAAACATTTTGAACATTCAATCATTCTCACCTTTCCTATCTCTGAACTCAATAACAAGATGCTGCTTTCTGCCATTATTGTCAGAGTGCTGGCTTGCCTATCTCTGTATAGCTACCAAATGACCTAACCCTTCCAAGTTGTTGCCCTATAACCTCTTCCATCAGGATTTCTGGAATATTTTCCAACAGCTCACATCTTGATCAGACCATTTTTGGCACCTTCTGCAAACCAAATTTGTCATGTTCTGATCAATTTCTGGAAAGTTAACTGTGCTGTTTGTCAGGCATTGGTGAACTTTTTATGTTACTTGTTTCCAAATTCTGCTTACTTTATGTCAAATAAATGAAGCCAGCTGGTCTTGATGTCAGCTCTGGGTCTTGCTGAAGTATTAAGGTCTTGCAGAGAGCTTTAACAGAAGGATAGAACCAAAATTGCATGAAGTGTTAGAATGCCTTGATAAAATCACACTTGAACATTGCATACAGTTTTGGTCGCCATGATATAAAAAGGATGCTGAGACTTAGAAAGAATGCAGAAAAGGGCAACAAAGATGATTAGAACTGGAGGCAAAAATATGAACGATTGCAGGAATTGGGTATGTCTAGTAAAAAGAAGGACCAGGGGTGACATGATAGCAGTCTTCCATGACTTCAGGGGCTGTCACAGAGAAGAGTTGGGGGTCAACCTATTCTCCAAAGCACCTGAAGGCAGAGCAAGAAGAAATGAATGGAAACCAATCAAGGAGAGAACCAATCTAGAACTAAGGAGAAATTTCCTGACAGAACAATTCCTCAGTGGAACGACTAGCTTCCAGAAGTTGCTGCAACACTGGAGGTTTGTAAGAAGAGATTGGAGAACCATTTGTGTGAAATAGTATAGGGTTTCCTGCTTGAACAGGGTTGGACTAGAAGACCCTTCCAACCCTGTTATTCCATTAGAGCTAGGAAAGAAGGGAGGGAAGAAGAGAATGTGAAAAAGCCAACACCTAGTCAAAGGCATGCTGCTTGGGAATCATTTGCAATTAACTTCCCTGCCCCCTTTACTCTTCTGGCACATGAATAGCTGTGCCCAGGATAGCTGGTATGCATGGGACCATCTCTGCCAGCAGAGGAAATGGACTTCATTTTTTCCCCATTAGTATGATCACCCATCGGCAGTCTTCCCTTTCCATGGACCTCCTAGTTATGGCAAGACACATGGTCCCATGCATACCAGCTATCCTATGCAGAGCCATGTGGCAAGGGTGCTTATGTTTCCTTCAAGTATCATTGTACCCTGGCTGGTGGGCAGAATCCCAGGTCTGGGCTAAGTGAGGCTGTTTCCTTCCCTGCCACTTAGGGCACCTGGGAAGAGAGGCAACTAATTTGCCATCAGTCATTCTTCAGAGTTGTGTCCTTGGCCCTGGCATGGTCCACGCTTTGATTCACAATTCATTCAGCCTGAGTTTTTGCCTAGGCTTGCCATTCACTATACCCGTTGTGTCCATTTGTTCTGCAGATATAGTATGAGCAAGATGAAAGGGAGCCTGGCTTGCGTTCCAATAATTGTCCTCAACTCTACATGGGGGACTGGAAGCGTTGAGCACCCTTTCTAGACTTTAATTTTGGGCCACCCTCCTCAGGCATTTGTAAGGACATCCCTATTTCTTCTAGCACCTATTGTTTCTGTACCATAGAGGATGGCCTGGCCTAATGAGGCTCCCTCCCCATTACCTCTCCTCCCCTTGTAATCTGACTCCCTTTTGGAGTCTTTTCCTCCTAGCAGCTCTTTCCCACAGCAGTGTCTATTGAGTCACAGCTGGAAAGGAGTACATGCTGCCCTGCTCTGGGAAGGGACTGGCTTTTTTCCCTAGGTATTGGCTGGAGCCAATGAAAAAGTTGTGGGCTCCTTTCAACTCAAGAGGTAAGTGAGACAAGTGCTAAGTAGGAAATGCATAGTCTGGAAGCTGAAGACCAAGCTGCACAGGGGAAGAGGGCCCTAAACAGAGGTGTGAGATACAAATGGTTTCTTTAGAATGAAAATAGCAGAGGGCAGATTGAATTATGATCCTTGCAAAATTAACAAGTGTCAGATGATAATCGTGTTCACAGCAGCCACATTCTGCTTTATTGACCAAGCCAATAACTACCAGCTGTCCATGCTCAGCCTGGACTGTGGCTGGCAGTAGAATAAAGATTGGGTTGTTACATTAAAGAGTTGGAAACTGCCATCTTACAATTTTGTGGAGCTTTCCAAAAATCAGTTGGATCTCTCATGAGACCCTATGAACTAGATATCAAGATTTGCCTTGTCCATGTTAAGTTTTAACAGCAACTAGTGTTGTGAGAATTGTAATTTTCTGATCACTCTTAGGCTTCCTCTGCCTGGGAAAAGGGTGAAAAAAATGGGATCTAGGCCCATTTCTACAGGACAGGGATTCTTAAGTCAAATAAATTTTAGGAATGATGAACAGAACACACGATATTCCAAGTATGATTGTACAGTTTACAAGACAGCTATCACAAGCAACTAACAGTAGCAGCTATTAAGATAACAAGGAAACATAGTTTAGCATTTTGACACTTGTCTGTCTTCTGCTCTCACTTCCAGGCAGTCATGTTGAAGCTGAACAAGACTGACATCCTAGTGATTTTAGCAATCCAGGTAGCAGTTTTCCTCTGTTTCATTTTTCAAATTCAGCACACTCCCCATGAAAAGTTGGCTCAGAAGCATATCCTCATCCTCTCCTCTTGGAGGTCTGGATCATCCTTTGTAGGGCAGCTCTTCAGTCAGCACCCCAGAGTTTTCTATTTGATGGAGCCAGCCTGGCATGTGTGGGAAACCATGTACCAAAACAGCGCCAAGGTCTTGCACATGGCAGTACGGGACCTTATTCGGTCTGTCTTCAAGTGTGACATGTCTGTCTTTGATGCCTACATGAATGAGCACAGGAATAAGTCTGCTCTCTTTCAGTGGGAGACCAGCCGGGCTTTGTGTTCCCCCCCTGCATGTGACCTTTTCCAGCGCAGTGACATCATCTCCAAACACTCCTGCAAGATACTCTGCCGAAATTATCCATTCAGCAAAGTGGAAGAGGCTTGTAAGACATACAGCCATATTGTCTTAAAGGAAGTCCGTTTCTTCGACATCAAGGTACTTTATCCTCTTCTCGCTGACCCCTCCCTGGACCTCAGAATCATCCACCTGGTCCGTGATCCCAGGGCTGTTTTCCATTCCCGTGAGAACGTAGCAAATGAACTTGCCCGTGACACAAAGATTGTGGTGGGGCATAATAATATGAAGGACATGAAACCCTATGCCGCCATGAAGGCAATTTGCAAAAGCCACACTGATATATACACTGAAGTCAAGCAGTCCCTCAAAGATCGCTACCTCTTGGTGCGCTACGAGGATATTGTTAAGACTCCCTTGGCAAGAGCTGCTCAGCTGTATCAGTTTGCAGGGCTTACCTTCCCTCCCAGTCTTCAGTCCTGGGTGCAGCGTATCACACATGGCCAAGGCCTCGGTACCAAGGTCTTTGACACTGATGCCAGAGATGCAATGAATGTGTCACAGGCTTGGAGAAAGACTCTTTCTTATCTCCAAACAGCAATGTTACAAAATATCTGCAAGAAAGCTATGAAACTTTTGGGTTACCGGCCTGCTAGATCTGAGGATGAACAAAAGAACATGGCGTTTGACCTCTTGACTAAGTTGAATATGAAAACTGCCTGTCCAGCTTCCAGTAGCTCAAAGCTTCACAACTAGACTGTCCCAGGAAGCTACGGCTGGTGTAGATGAATCCCAACATGAAAGGATGAGAGATCCCCTGGCACTTGCCCTGCAAGCAATGATGGAGTAGCTGACAAGGAAGCAAAAGCACCCCAAAACACCTCTAGTTACTTGACTCATCAGTTCGCAATCTGCACTAAGTCTGCTATCTGGTTGGCAGCTGGAATGCTTCCCATGGCCATGGATCTATTCTCTTGACCTGGTTTCAGGCTCCGTTCATTGTAGATAATGTGGTCTATACTTTTTTTTTAAATGTAACTTGGTGCCTAATGTTCAGAATATTTTTGTCAATTAACTGAGAAACACGGCTGTAGCAGAATATACAAGACTGTTCTGTAAAACTTTATTGTCAGAGCCACATTGACCTTTCAAGAACAACTGCAATCCTAATTAACAGTAAACAGCTTACTATGGAAATAAAAATTGCAAAAAAGAAAAAGTTGTTGCTACTGCATCACCTTTGGTGATTTTCTCTCCTGGCACAAACTTCTCCTGAACAACACTCGTTTATTTACATTTCCTACTCCATATTTTGTTTCTAAGTGATTCCTGGTTCCCTCTGTGCCTTTCAGCAAGTCCTCATCATCCTGTCTGTTCCAAAGAGGCCGCCCGTCAGGACGGCGCCCGGTCCGGAGGCAGCTGGCCACGGCTGCCACTTCTCCGCTGTTCTTCAGAAAAGCCTGAGTGACCGTGACCAGGTCCACGCCGAACTCCCCCATCAAGCGTTCCATGTCCTTGACTGCCAAGGCCACAGGAGTGGCTGGGGGACCCGGGCAACCCTCCAGCTCCGGGCAGCTGGCGGGCACGGCACTGGCTGCACTGACTTCTGCTGCCCTCTGGGTATCTGAGGGTACCTGCCTTCTTCTCGAAGTCCCAAGGCCCGGGGAGGTGGGGGGCGTGGGCTCTGCCCAGCCGGATTGTTCACCGTTATCTTCCTGGAAGGGAAACAATTCACAGGAGGACAGTCAAACACTGAGAGATATTCAAAGAGTCAGCTGGGGGAGGGGGAGGAAGAGGAGCGCCCCCAAGGCCACTCGGAGGAGGGAGGGGGAGGAAGAGGAGCGCCCCCAAGGCCACTCGGAGGAGGGAGGGGGAGGAAGAGGAGCGCCCCCAAGGCCACTCGGAGGAGGGAGGGGGAGGAAGAGGAGCAGAAAACGGGGTTGGGAAGTTGCAGTTTCCGAGGCGCCTTGGACGGCCAGGCAACCTCGACGGCTCCGCTGCCCATCGGGGACCCCGAAAGGCCCGTCCGCCTCCGCCTCCATGCACGGGGCCCGAACTACCTGCTCGAACTCCCGGTTGGCTTGCCGGAAGAGCGCGGGCACCCTCGACCCCTCCATCGGCTCTCTCCCGCAGGCAGGCCGCTCCAGCCGGAGAGAATAGCCGCTTCTCGGCAGCTTCGGGCGCTTCCTTGGCGGCCGAGGGCGGGAAAGAGAAGCGGCCGCAGCTCCGCCTGGATCCCCCGAAGCGCTCCTGGCGCACGTCGGCCTCCGGCCGGAGGGGTCGCCCCGCTGGGCGGAGCGCTGCGGCTGAACGCTCCCCCCCCCCGGGACCCTCTGCCCGCCCTCTCCTCACTGGGCGGAAGTCCCTCGCGCGTTTCCGGCCGGCAAAGATGGCGACGGCGCCAAGCCTCTCCGCGCTGAGCGAGGCCGAACCTCGCCTTAGCAAGAAGTGAGTGTTGCCCCGCCGGCCGCTCATGCTGGCTCTGGCGCGGCTGCTGTCGGGAGCCCGCCCGGCTTGGGCTCGGCGGCTCTTGAGCGGCGGCCGCAGACAGCCGAGGTGGGTGGCAGAACGGCGGAAGGGACGGCCGGACGGGCGGGCGGGCGACGGGCGGGCGACGCCCCTAAAATCCCCCCGGCTTTTCTCGTAGCGAACTGAAGCGGCGCCTGAAGGCCGAGAAGAAGGCGGCCGAGAAGGAGGCGAAGCAACAGGAGCAGGGCGAGAAAGTCTCGTCGCGCCGGGCCGACGCCGCGTGCGCCGAGGAGGAGGAGGACCTTGACCCCAACGTGAGCGGGAGGGGAGACTGCGGCCGGCGGCAACGGGACAGCCCCGTCCCTGTGGCTGGTTTCTAACGGCTGGAAGCGGGTCCGGCTTTGCTGGGACGGGGAGGGGAGGGAGGGAGCTTCTGCTTGCGAGGTCTTTTTTGTCCCCTTGCGCCTTTTCGTCCTTCCGAAGCCTTCCCTCGTTGTCTTGACAGCAATACTACAAGATCCGTAGTCAGGCCATTCAGCACTTGAAGGGTACTTGCGAGGATCCCTACCCACATAAATTTCACGTGGATCTCTCCCTGACAGACTTTATAGAGAAGTATAACTTCCTGCAAGCAGGGGATCACCTAACCAGCATCACAGTGAGAGTGGCAGGTAAAGGCTCATTTGGGATACTGGGAAGAAAGCAGTTTTCAATGCAGATCTTGCCACCACCCCCACCACCCCCAGTTGCTGTGATTGAGATTTGAGATAATATTCTGCCTCAAAGTAATAACAAAAGAAAAAAAACCAGTATGTTTTCTGATGGAAACTGAGGAGATATGTTCTGTTAAGACTCTTTTGGAATGGAAGAAGTGTGATGATAATTGATACAGCCATTAGGATATGTTTTCCTTTTTTAACTCACCTTGCCAGATTGGCTTTTGACGAAGAATGCAAGGAATAGTTTGCTGTTTTTGTTGCTCTTGTTCCTGGCTTGCTTGTTGCCTATGATGGTGCGCTTTTTTATGATCATATGACAACTCTTTTTGGTTCTGTTTTTGGAGGTCGGATCCATGCAAAACGTGCCTCTGGAGGAAAGTTGATCTTTTATGATCTTCGTGGAGAGGGAGTTAAATTACAAGTGATGGCAAACTCCAGGTAAGCATTAATTTCTTTTTTCTCCTGATCATATATTTTAGTTTTGCTTTGGTGTGTATATTTGAGAATGAGAGCCAATTTGATGTAGAGGTTAAGGCACCAGGCTAGAAGCTGGGAGACTGAGTTGTTGTTTCACCTTTGGCACAAAGCCAGCTGGGTGACCTTTGGGCTCTCAGTCCTGGGAAGAATGCAGTAGCAAGCCACCTCTGAAAATTTTGCCAAGAAAATTGAAGATACTTGCTTGTCCAGGAAGTTGCCAAGAGTCAACAGTGCCTTAAACACCTCCCACTCCCCAAAATTTTTGAGGAAAGGTAGACAGAATATGAAAATAAAACCATGGTCTGATAAGTGGTCCAAGATTGCACTAAGTAATGGTGTCCCAAATATGTACTTTCTTTCCAGAAAAGGATTAAAGCATAGTTAATCATGTATATTTCTTGAATATATTCTGATGTTTGTACATGTTGTTTTAACAATTTAAGAAGGGTTGTGAGTTCAACCCCCCACCCCCTACCTCATTTTAAGAGATAGGCTCAAAACATTTGGATAAGGTTTTGAGCTCTTAGCATCTTGAATATTGTGCTGATTTCCATTTTTAACAGTCAGAATATCTTAATATAGCTGTATGTTCAGTAATATTCCAGTATGTTTTATTAATTAAACTAAGCAGACAACTCAATATACTTCAGGCACAGGAGAGGCAAAGACCAAGGTACTACACAAGGAGAGGTTTGTTAATATTTCTCAATTAAGTTGTCTACCTGAATGTTAGTTATCTTAATGAATGTTACCTCTGGAATCCCAGACAGTATATCTTAAATGTCAGTTGTTGCAAAGCAGTTCTAGAAGAGGGATATTATCCTGCTGTCCAAGCTTGTGAGTTTCCCATATCCATCGGATTGTGTAGTATAGAATGCTGCTCTAGAAGATGATCCAGCATGTATCTAAACAAGTCCTTGTGGCATGGCATGTAGCATGTAGTGCCTCATTAAAATAGTTGTATGCAGGTAAATGTATAGAACGTTCGGATCTTGCAACTAAGTCTGAGATTGAAATTCAATTTATTTTGCTAGGGTTGGTATGTAAATATTTTTTCACTATTGGAGAATCAATTGGGGAGGAATAATCTTTATAGAAGTTTCCCCCCTGCAGTATAGAATAGAATGGATTGTGAATACTTTATTGATAAGGCTGAAAATATTTACCTAGAAATGTTATTTATTGAATTCTAAAAATTATTTCAGAAACTACAAATCTGAAGAAGACTATATATGCATTAACAACAAGCTTCGCCGTGGAGATATTATTGGGGTCCAGGGGAATCCTGGAAAGACCAAGAAAGGGGAACTGAGTATTATTCCTTATGAAATTGTTCTGCTATCACCGTGCCTACATATGCTCCCTCATCTTCATTTTGGGCTCAAAGACAAGGTATCAGACATGCTGCTGCTTTCTTGGCAATTCACTTGATAGCCTCCAAGAGTGCCTTCTTGCGGTATTTTATTATCTTCATTTTAATTTATTTTTAGGAAACCAGATTTAGGCAGAGATACCTGGATTTAATTCTTAATGATTTTGTAAGGCAAAAATTCATAATTCGAGCAAAAATCATAACATACCTTCGAAACTTCCTGGATGAATTGGGCTTCTTGGAGGTGGGTGTTTGTTTTTATATGTTAAAATGCTGTGAAGTAATTGCTTGCAGATATCTCAAAGAGCAATCTTTTATAGCAATTTACCTTGCATTGTTAACTTTAAATTTTAGAGCAAAGACCCTAATACATATAAATTGTTAGAATAAAAATCCATTTATAAGAGGCCAGACAGGGATGTTATAAAAGAGATTGTGGTTGGGTAAGTGGTCTTCCAGGTCCTCTAACACAGCTTGTTGAGGATGGTCAACATGCTTCAGTGCCACTGCTTGGTTCAGAAGATACTGCACATTTGCTGCGTGCCCAGAAAAAAATGTTTTTTTTTTAAATAGAGGTGGAAGCAGTGGTAGCTGCAAAGTGGTAATTTAGAGAAGCAGAGAAAAGAAGGCCTGGCTGGTATTGTAATTAATTTCCCTCCTGCAAACATTGGTAGTAGCAATGGGAATCTCTCTGCCCGGGAGACAGCATATAGCCTTCCTGATAGAGGACATTTGTTTGCATATCTTTGAATAGCTTCTCTCAATAGTTTCAGCTGGCTGTTGAGTACCTGAATGAAATGCCAAGGAGTTAGGTGTGCCTTCCTTTAACAATATCTTGGGCTGGGAGACAGATCACTCTCTATAATGCTAAAGTGATGTATGTGGGAAACCTAGCATAACAGACAGAGCTGATCTGTACTTTCATAAATTGAATTGATGCAGAAATATAAGACAATGTTCTGAATTGCAAAGTAGCAGTGGCTAAAAATACATACTCAATTCTAATTTGACACAGTTCTTTAAGCAGAGAGTCTTAAAGATTGTGTTTTCAGTCATGCCATATTAGATCTTTTTAGTAAAGTAATTAATCATTTGGAACTAATTTTATGTACCATATCAGACACTACTACCTCAGTGCCTCATCTCATTTTTGTCATTAATAAAGTCTTTTATCTGTTAGATTATGTTCTTATTGCAGATGTTTTATCGCTGCTTGCCTGGAATTTGAATTCTTTAGTAGACCGGATTAGGAATATTTCCCCATTTGTTTTTGCCATCTTGTTTGTCTTCAGAATCAGTTTCTCTAAGGTTCTTTATAAATATAGAGGCAATATTTTCTGTCTGTTTTTTGTTCCCCAACTAGATTGAAACACCTATGATGAATATCATTCCTGGCGGGGCAGTGGCCAAGCCTTTCATCACTCACCACAATGAGCTGGACATGAACTTGTACCTAAGAATAGCACCAGAGCTCTACCACAAGGTGAATAGTTAAATCAGACAAGCAGTGGCTCAGATATGCTTATGTATTCTTTTGTGACATGCCCTTTTTGTCAGAGGGCTCCTAATGCAGAAGATACGTATATTTCTATATGCTTTGGAATCTGATTCAGTATGCGGGGTCCTATCAAAACGTAGCTATAGAAAATAGCCAGGTTAAATACAAGATAGTAAAAGATATTGTGTGATTTAATTATTTGGAAATTGAGTTAGAAATGGGAAAGATTGGGTTGAATTTAATTTCAGTCTGGAAAATCACAAGATTACTTGGAACTACATGCTGTTTCCTAATCCAATCTACCTTACAGGTTTTGAGGATAGAATTGATTGCTGAAACAGGGTTTGTAATAAAAATAACCGGGATAATAAAAACGTAATTGAGAAGAGTGTCTTTTAAGTAGTTCCAGTCTGTGCTTGTTCTGTGTCTTACTGCATTGCACATGACCTAGAGGCAAAAGCACCTCTACTTTTTTTAAAAAGTATATTTAATTTCAGTATTTCCAAATCTGGGCCAATTGTAACATAAAAATCCTTACAAATAATTACATCTGCATTTGTGAGATGATGTAACATATCAATTAATGCCTGTTCCTGTCATCCCAATTTACTAGCTTAGACATGGCATAGAAGAAAGGGAGTCAAAGCATATTCAAAATGATTAGGGCAAAAACTGCTGAAAACCTTAAAAACAGGTTTCCTGATATGAAGGATGGGGAGCAGATTCTTTCAGACGCTTGGAATGGGAAACAGATATTATCAAACCGGTTCGTGTTGCTCCTAAAAGCCATTTGTGATCCTGTGGATTTGTCTTCGTACTGAAAAGATTTGTTAATGGCTATATTTCAGATGCTGGTGGTTGGTGGAATGGACCGGGTTTATGAAATTGGGCGTCAGTTCCGGAATGAAGGAATTGATTTAACTCACAACCCAGAGTTCACTACTTGTGAATTTTACATGGCATATGCGGATTACCATGATCTGATGGAGATTACAGAACAAATGATTTCAGGTTAGTGATAAGTGTTCTTATTTTAAAAATGCTCAAGAGGTCATTCAAAAATCCATTTGGAAAAGTTAAGACTGGCCAGGTTAAAACAATGGTCTTCTCTTGTAGGAATGGTGAAACATATCACTGGTGGATATAAGGTGACTTACCATCCTGAAGGCCCAGAAGGCCAGGCTTATGAAATAGATTTTACACCACCATTCCGGAAAATCAATATGGTGGATGAACTGGAGAAAGCACTGGGAGTGAGACTGCCTGTGGCAGATCAATTTGAGACAGAAAGTGAGTGTGGAGGACATTTTATTTCTCTCTTTAATTTAAAGAGATCCTCATTACAGACAGAAAGCATGTGCCTGCATGCTAAGTTTTCTCCCAAGACAGATCTGTTGTTTGGTTTAGATTTGACTGGACAGTGTTACAGTGGGCACCATCCGGGTCATTTGGTTTAATCCTACTGTTTCTAGGAATGGGGAAAGCATGAGTAATTACAGGAGGGGAGGGACTCATGTGCAGTAGTGTCATGTCTGATTTCACATTATGCATGCAGAGTCTCGTTCATTTTTTGATGCTATCTGTGAAGAGCGAGGCATTGAATGCCCATCCCCTCGGACAACAGCCAGGCTCCTAGACAAGGTAAGATGGGGCTCTTTTTCCTGATTCTTATCTGAGGTAGATCTCAGATGGGATCCCACTGAGTTGGGTTTCCAAAAATCTTTCTTACTGAGATGCTAAGTGTTATGTCTCTTACGGGCCTCTGAGAAATGGTCAAATAAAGGTTTCCTTGTAATAGGTGACTTTTGACAATGACAGAGGAATGGGTCCTTTTTGAAGGCTTGCTTGCTTGTTTAATAAATGAGATATATTTATTTGTACGCTGCCCTTATTTTTACAAATTACTCATGGCATATCCAACACAGCTTCCTCCTCCTATTTTCCCCACAACACCTTAGGAGGTGGGTTGGGTTGAGAGAAAGTTACTGGCCCGAAGTCAGCCAGCTGGCTTTCGTGGCTAACATGGGACTTAAACTAAAAATCTCCTGTTTTCTAGTCTGCTGCCTTAACCGTTAGACCAAACTGGCTGTCATTAATCTACTGTAATCTCATTACGTGTTACAAAGATTCTGCCAACAAAAAGGAAAAAAGGTTTATAATAATTAATGATTCACAAGTAAAACAAACATCCATGGTAATTGTTATTGTATCATCTGCTGTAATTACAAGAGTACTTATTGTGTGATAATAAAATATCCAGTTTAAATTGTAAATCAAGAGGATTATAAATAATGTGCTGCATATCACAATAGTCTAAGAAAAATGGTACTCCATGTGTTCAGTGGCCCTGGGAGATGCTGTAAAACTATGGTCCTGAGGCTTTGCTGTGGTACAACTATATGAATGAACCTGAAAAGAACTTAACTATGTTATACAGATTTTGACAGTGAGGGATTATTCCCAAACAGTTATCTTTTGCCTTTTCCCATTCCTCATTTTTCAGCTAGTTGGAGAATATTTAGAAGTCACCTGCATCAATCCCACATTTATTTGTGATCACCCACAGATCATGAGTCCTCTAGCCAAATGGTAAGCAAAACTGTGGTTATGTAAGTATGGATGTGCATGCATACAACCCACCCCTCCCACACTTTATATAAAACAGACATTTTGACACATTTGGAAACTTTGGGTACAATTGCAGAAGGTAGAAATGTTTTGTCTTATGAGATATGTTTCTAGCCTCTGATAAGTTTGATATGATATGCAAAAAATGCCAGCTGATTCTAGAGCTAATGATGTAGGCAGATGTTCAAATCTCTTGTGCCATCTCATGAAAGAGAGTGAATAATGCAGACCAACTGATCTGGTATCACCTGTTTGCAGAAAAATTACTTTTCTCTGTATGGTCTTTAATCTTTTCCTCTGGTGTTTATTCAGGCACCGTTTTCGACCAGGATTGACTGAACGGTTTGAGCTCTTTGTGATGAAGAAGGAAATCTGCAATGCTTACACAGAACTGAATGATCCTTTTCGGCAACGGCAGCTTTTCGAAGATCAAGCTAAGGTGAGTGAGAGGGTGTAGGCCTGGACTGGACCTGCCAGAACTGGGTTGTAAGTATCTTTGTGAAAATTTGTCATAACTTCAAATGGTCACTAGGTAATTAGTCTAACTAGTCGTAAGTTGAGGACTGTATGTAACGGGGGAAGAAAATACTGAGAGCTGGATCCCTCTTAAATTGTGGAGGCCCCTGGTATGGGGATGGAACTTACTGGATTGTGAATCTGCTATGTGGTTGGGCCAGCATTACAGGTAGCAGAGAAATTTCTTGAGTGGGAATTGTGTTTGTTTTTTAATATTTCAGTACATCTCCCTTCCAAACTGGCTCTGATCTGCTTGCAAGAAAACCGAGGAGAAAAACAGTCTATAGATGCACTAAATGCACTTTCTATCAGGGACCGTCCCAAAATTTTGCAGCCCTACAAAAGTCCAACAGGGATGACGCAGTTCAGATCTATAGGGCAAACGTATCCACAGAAATGGGGAGGGAGTCTCAATGAGCATGGTTATAGGATTAGTCCATTTATGAGATGGTAGCATAAATGAATATAGACAATGTTGCTGCCTGATCCAAGAAAGGAGGTAACTGGTGCCCTAAAGGTAGTCATTGTGCAAAGACTTTCTTGGCTATTGGTTCCATTTCCTGTTGGAAGGAGCTGCAAATCCAGGCAGAACACAGGATGAAAGAGACAGTTGGAGAGTGATTGGTTTGAGGAGTGGTCAGTGCTTTTTATTTAGAAGTGTCAAGTTAAAATCCAATTGTTGGAAGTAGAAATGGGAAACGTTTTTGTTTCAGCTGTTATATAACATATAATTGTTATATAATCCTAACTCCTGAGCCCTGGTTACCCTGACTGGCTCTGCAGATGATCCTTGCCTTCCTATTCATTTCCAACCCAGGCAAAAGCTGCCGGTGATGATGAGGCAATGTTTATCGATGAGAACTTCTGCATGGCTTTGGAATATGGGCTGCCCCCCACAGCTGGTTGGGGCATGGGCATTGACCGTCTTACCATGTTCCTGACTGATTCAAACAATATTAAGGTAAGCACTCCATAGATGGCTGCTTTATTCAGGGCTTGCCTGGGTGGATGACAGGCTGCTTCCTACATTCTAAGGCAGCAATTTTAGATTTGGCTACTGCATTCATGCAAAAGAGAGGAATCATTCTTGTGCATTAATGCACACACGCAGGGGCGTAGCCAGAGGGGTAGCCAGGGTGGCCAGTGCCACCTCTAAAAATGTCCTTGCCATCCCTGTTGCCACCC
>JAEANM010011239.1:0-15374 GCA_017656035.1 Myanophis thanlyinensis | reverse complement strand
TCAATAAAATCTTATTCCTTGGACTTTGTCTTTTTGGAGTTCTGATTGCATTGCTGATGTTGTGTGGAACTCTGACATTTACCATATGTGGTGGACCTGCCCCATGGCAAGGAAATTTTAGATTAAAATTCAGGTTTGGTTGGAAAAAATGACAAAGCAACGAATAGAGTTGAAACCTGAAATCTTTTCACTGGGAATAATTTCAGAGAGCTATAACAAGGAAATAGTGTATTTGATTTTACATATATTGACAGTGACGAGAATAGTTTATGCAGAAAACTCGAAGCTGTGAGAAGTACCAACAAAAGGAAATGTGATTTTAAAATATTGGAATATGCAGAAATGGATAGATTGACAATAGAAATTAGAGAAAAGGAAGCAAATCAATTTTATAAGAGATGGGGAGATTTTTACTCATAGCTAGATAAGAAAAATAAGAAATAGTAATGTATAGATAATCTTATAGAGATATAAAGATGGTTATAGAGGAATAAGAATTTATAGAGGATATGTAATAAAGATATTTTAAGATGAGCAATACGGTAAATAGAGATATGATGTCATTGTTACGTTATATACAAAAATGAGAAAATACAAGATTGTGATATATGATAATAAATGTACACACCCAATGGCACGTGAGGTGATGGAAAATGTAAATGGAAAAATAAAAGTTTCTTTAAAAAAGAAATAAGAATTTGCTTGTGATGCCCAGCCCTTCACATTTGCTTGTGCTGCCCAGCCCTTCCCTTCTAAGTACCTGATAGGCTGGTGGTAAATCAGCACTCCTGTTGACAGATGACGGGCCTGTTTCCCAGGCTTCAATCATTTGACTCCATCTTGTCCAACATACAGTTCATAATGGAGGAACAAACAACTAGGAAATTTCCATTTCCTCCAATAGGCAAGAGGATGGAAGCCTAGAAACTAGTTTATCCCAAGGCCATCAAAACTCTACACAGTCTGAATTTCAACAGCAACCATCCATTATCACACAAAAAGGGTTGCATCAGAACACTGTATGGCAGGGTGAAAACCCACTGTAGTACCCAGCAAGCCAAACAGCTGGCGAGCAGGAACAATTCAAGCAGAATGGGTACTACAGTGGTCCACTGCCATAAGGGTGAAAAATAAAAGTAGGAATTTCTTTGCTCCCAGGCCTGATTCTGGTTCCATTTATGTAGAAAACAATGTGTGCAAAGTTTGAAGCCAATCAAATAACATTTAGGGGTGGCTCAAGGTCCCTATCTAGCAGGCCCTTGCATCCATTCATTTGCCTCTTGTTTCCAAGGGAGAGGACCCTTTGTTTTTCTTCAAAAGTTTCCACTGATTGAACAATTTCTTTACTTTTTCTTGAATTTTGTCATTTCTTTGAACAGGAAGCCTGGCCTTTTCCCAGTAAGCTTCTACTTCACTTGTTACAATAGATGCACTTTCACTAACGCCTTTGTTTAATGTCATATGGTGATGTAAAAATACACTTAACACTTGCTCCTTGCTGGGGAGCTTGGCCCCCAGGATTGTGGTGGACATTTCTTCAATGAGATAAAAACCATGTTTTTTCGCCATCTGAAAAGAATAAAGATACAAAGATAATAGTACAATGTCTTTGCCACCTCTCAGAGACGAGATTAGTTCAAATATGATGCAATCAAATGTAATCAGCGTGGAACTGAGTGGATGATACAAGATGATGCAACATTTAGTCATCTGCTCCCAGGGGGAAATCTCAAAACTTGTTGAGCCACCCCTAAATATTATTTGATTGGCTTCAAACTTTGTACACAGTGTTTTCTACCTAAATGGAACCAGAATCAGGCCAGGGAGCAAAGAAATTCAAGAATTCATTTTTATGGACCACCCTAATGGGTACCCATAATCATTTGTCACAAGATGGTGTGCAACACGGGGAAAAAGAAGAAGAAACAAGACACAAGACCAACCATTCAGCAACAAGTGGTCATTACACACCACCCAGACCTACCATACCAGAACAAATTATGCATTAAAAAGATTGCTTGGAGGTGGCAGATACTTCCAATATAATCTACCAAATCCACTGCAGTTGTCCCTGTGACTATGTAAGGATAGATTGGGAGGAAGCTAACCACCAGAACACAAGCGAGCAGTCAGATGAAAAGATCCAAACTCATTGGTAGCCTCATGCTACCACTACCACACAAGGACACACATTAATGTTGCAGCTACAAAGATTGTCGGACAAGCAGACACAAAAACAGCCAGGAAAGTGATTGAAGCCTGGGAAAGTCAACAGGAGTGCCAATGTACCACCAGCCTATCAAGTACTTAGAAGGCAAGGGTTGGGTAGCACAAGTAAAGGACAGCTAATAAATTAAAAGCTACATCTAAAAAGAACTTACAACAGGCATTATAAAGACAGCACACAGACAGTACACACTCTGCTGGAGAGAAGTTCCCTGAAGATGGTCCCTTTTTCTGATTAAGAGAGGATGCAACCAAAAGTTGTAGAAGATGCTACAACATTTCAATAAAACTTTGGTCTTTCATTCTGTATCTGATTGTATTAAAGAAGCCCTCTACCTGTGACAATTGTGGGACATTTCCTTTTTGAAAATTCTAATTACTGGTAATAATGGCTTTTATTTTTACAGTTGTTCTCCAACTGTTTTGCTTGTTTCCATCTTATTTTCCCAAATCTGGGTAACCAGCATGTCACAACCTAACATTTTGATCCTAATGGCAGATGATCTTGGAATTGGTGATTTAGGATGCTTTGGAAATAAAACCATCAGGTAAGTGTTACAGAAAAGTATCTTTTTAAAACTAGATTTAAAAGAGTTTTTTAAACACTGTTCAAGAATAATGCACTAATTTCTAATAAGAATAATAAGAGATATAAATTAAGTGACATCAAAATATTGTCTAGCCATGCAAATTATCTCTAAGAAACCATATAAAGGATACATATGCAATTAAGACTAAAATGTGAATCATAGATACCTGGTACATGTCTAAGTGACATCACATGCATTATGATTATTATATAAACAAGCAGGTACTTAAGATATAAATAGATATTTCAATTTAGGAGAGTGATCTCTTGTATTACTATGCCTATTCGCTTAAAAAAACACAAAAATGGAAGACAAAAGCCCTTTAAGCAAAATCCATAGCAACAAATTTTAGCAACACAAGGCAAGACTTTTCATAAACAAACTTGATTAAAGAAATCATAGTAATTTGACTAAGTTATCCAATTATGCATTTCCAGCAGACTTCAAAATGAGCCTCAGTTTCCATAAGGTATCATATTCCTAGGTAGTCCCCATTCAATTTTGCCATCTAGTGGCAACAGCAATTGCTGAGTAACATCTGATTTGCAAAGCTAAATCAGTCACAAAACATCTTTGAGTTGAGGAAGAAAAAATAAATTATATTTATTTCTAACCCCTTTCTTTCTAAATGTCATGTCTCCTTTTGTGGCAGAGAAACAGTCATCTACTGATGTCAATCAAATGACTCCTCACACTCTTAACATATGCAACCCAGATGCATGCAGGTGATTTATGGAATGTACATTTGGTTCCATATGAGCCAAAGCAGTTTCTGTCTTGCAGAAATTCATATTTAGTGCAGTATCTGACATAATGGATATATGGGAAGGGAGGGGTTCTCAGGAATGCTTATGTGGTAAGTGCTTGGGTTTAATAACAACTGAATAGGAAAGATAAAATTGATTCAAATTCATCTTATTTATCACAAGTTAAATTAGCAACAAGTTAAATAAAATCAAGAATTTCTAGTGTTAATTTATATAAACCTTAATTGTTTATGATAGTTTAATTGTATTTAACAATTTTTGACCTTAAGCAATGACTAACAGCAGAAGAAGGATTGCTCTGATAGCTACAACCCTGGAAATCTGATTTAATATAAGCATTGCTTACTTTTTTAATGAAAAACCTAGACAATTGCTACATTGCTTTTCTCTTCCATCCACTCCATGCTTTCTTCACAGTAATTCACTGGCCAGAGAAAATGATATTTAACACAATTGCGCTATCACAAAGGTTGAAAGAAGAAATCACAGAGTAAGATCTCTTAGGCAGGGCTTGAAAAGCTGTTATCAAGGAGTAAAGAATTGCAGAGTTATAAAACATGAGATTCACATTGATGATTGTTGTGTCTGTGCATGCACAGAAGCATTAAGTTACATAATGCATGCCTGTTGCTGTGGAAAAATACTTTAATCTGATTGGCTGTTGGCTGACAGTTCCCTATAAAAGGGACTGTTGTCCAGCAGCATGATGTTAGAAGCTAGTGGCGTGCAATAAAGGATTTTATGCTACTCCCAGTCTGTGTCTCTCCTTCCTGACTCTAACACTGGCAACAAAGGTGGGATTCTGAAGAGTACACAGACCGAAGGCAAACTAGCCCAGAGTCACAGCCCAAAGAACACCCAAAAGAAACAGAATATTGGCTACAAGCACATTTGGGTCATTCAACGCAAAGAATGAAACATGGGATGCATTTCCCATCCATTTCAACTGCTATCTGAGGGCAAACGAACTCCACGACATATCAGATGACTCGAAGCAATCCCTGTTCCTGAACCATTGCAGATCAAAAATTCCCTGAGCCACCAAAGGAAAACCCCTATGGTCTAAAATCAGGGTGTCCATCTACACTGGGGAGAAACCCTGCCACATGGAGCTAGACACCAGCTCCGCAGTGACCATCATGGCATGGGACACAATTAAAAAGATCATGCCTAAACTGTCCAAGAGTGAGCTCCAGAGATGCCAAATGACATTAAGGGACTATCAGGGGAACAGAATCCCCATCATGGGCACCAGCCAATTCCCAGTGAAGTACCGTGGGTTTTAAGATGACTTGCCAATCATAGTCATCCAGGGAAATCTACCAAGTGTGCTGGGATTGGATTGGTTTGATGCCCTAGGAATGGACCCCTCCAGAGTCTACAGGACCAAGCAGTGGATGAATGAGCCAAGGAGTTCGAGGATACATTTGATGGTGAGCAGGGGGAATATAACGGATCACCCATATCTTTTAGCCTAGACTACAAAATAGCTCCCATAAGAATGAAGCCGCACCAAGTCCCCTTCGCCCTGAAACCCAAAATAGATGAGCAGCTAGACATGCTCATCAAACATGAGAACTGGTTGACCATGCTAAGTGGGGAACCCCCTTAGTGACCCCACTCAAGCCAGACAGGTCCATTAAAATATGTACAGACTATAAGTGCACTATAAATAAGGCATTTCAGCTCCACGCATATCCCATCCAGATAGTTCAACACTTGCTACACTCCCTGGGGCAAGGAAAAATCTTTGCCAAATTTGACCTGGGTCAAGCCTATCAACAACTGCCAGTTGACAAGGAAATAGCGGAAGCCCAAACCCTAGTCACCCACCATGGGGCATTTAAATACAAGCGCCTACAATTTGGGATCAGTGTGGCACCAGGATTGTTCCAGAATCTAATGGAACATCTCTTGCAGGGGATTCTGGGGGTCACCCCCTACTTTGATGATGTCCTGATAGCAGCAAGGGACCAGGCCAAACTGACCCAATGACTACAGACCATCCTACAACGATTCCAGGAAGACAGACTAAAGGTGAAGAGGGACAAATGCAAAATAGCCATCCCCGAGGTCTAATTCCTAGGCTACAGAATAAACACTGAAGGCATTCACCCCACCACTGAAAAAGTAAAAGGATCCACCAAGCACCAATCCCAACGAACAAAACAGAACTGCAAGCCTTCTTAGGTCTCCTAAATTTTTATAGCATTTTTCTAAAGCAAAAGGCTATTGCTGCAGAGCCCCTACACCACTTATTGGATAAACAAGCTGCATGGAAATGGGGACTAGATGAAGAGGAAGCATTCTGAAAAGTAAAAAACTTGATTTCATCAAAAAGCCTAATAATTCACTTCAACCTCACATGCAACATTTCCCCTTTCAGAGTGGGAGCAGTCTGCTGCATCAACTCCCACGCAGAGTTGGTGCTGGCCTGGTAGGAAGGGGTGTTGTGTCTGCATGTGCACAGAAGCATTAAGTTATGTAATGCATATCTGCTGCTGCAGGAAAATACTTTAATCTGATTGGCTGCTGACTGACAGTTCCCTATAAAAGGGACTGCTGTCCAGCAGCACATTGTTAGAAGCTAGTGAAGTGCAATAAAGGATTTTATGCTACTCTTGGTCTGTGTCTCTCCTTCCTGGCTCTAACAATGATCAGAATGGTAATGCTCTGGACCAAGAATGTCAAAATGGTGGCCCATGGGCCAGATGTGTCATGCACAGGCCATGCCCACCCCATCTCCACAAAGGGGGAAAAATCACAAAACATAATGCCACAAGTTTGACACTCATGCTCTGGACTAAGAATTCAGAAAGTAAGAGGCATCAGAAACATCTGCCCCAAAACACTGATCCAACAAGAAATCAGCAAAGCTGTGGTCTCCTCTATCAACTCCTCCCCCTGAGATACTATGAATAACTATCAAATAAAATTACCAAGTCTTCTGCTGAACATCAATTAAGGATGTGAAAAGAGCAAATTTAACTAATCCAGAAGCTCTGGGTACCATCACATTTGAGATAGAGCTTTTAGGCCTTATTCTGAAAAGAAGCATTAATGTTTTACTTTGTTAGAATTCTTGAAGATAAGACAGACAATTCTATTTGGGTATCATTTTCACTCTCCTTTTTAGGACACCAAATATCGATCAGCTGGCAAAAGAAGGGGTAAAACTTACTCAACATATTAGTGCATCATCTCTTTGTACTCCAAGCAGATCTGCTTTCCTGACTGGTAGATATCCCATCAGATCAGGTTGGTAGATTTTTGTGAAAATAGCAGACAAGAAGATTGCTTAGTTCTGAATATGCTACACTGTTATTGAGAACTAGATTAGATGGAAAGAGTAGCCAGACCTTCATACTGTATGTTAAAGATATTTACTGTGTAACAAATAAGGCTATTTAAAGGAAAAAGCACAAGCTTATGTCAGCTCTTATTCATATCCTATACTATATTCATATGCTTTTAAAAAGAGATTGGACATTTTCTGAAGTGGAAAATTTCCTGCTTGAGCAGGGAGTTGGAAGGTCCTGTACTATTCATGGTTTCTATGTGAAAAGTCTGAACTCAAGGTAGTATATTAGTCCCCAAAATCAGGCTGAGGTCTTACTAGGGACACACTGCTGTGTCCTCTATGTTAACACAATGGGGAGAAGCAGATTGAAGAGACACATTTATATTGTAGATATTAACTATAAAGCCATAATATAGAGGACTCATAACTTGGGATATACAGCTTCCATTTCTGAAAAACATAGAAATTTACTTACTGCTTTAACTAAACCTTATTTCTCAATGCTATTAAATTTCTATAGAAAAAAAATGCTAACACTAGGTTCAGAATCCTTTTGTGAATTCTCAAGTTTTCATGAAAATAATAAAAAATTTCTCTCAAGAATATATTTTCCCCTTTCATTAGAACACCATGGTATTTTGAGTTTCAGCCACATTCTGTAGAAATTATGCAGTGTTGTTTACAACTAGAAATGCCAAGCTACCTTCTCCTGCCAATTTTTACTGATAACCAGCATGAAGGAAGGAAGGCATAGCTTGAGATTTAAAATTGATTGTAAGGTGAACTTTTTTGCCTCTGGTGAACACTACACAGTTCATATGACAGTGATGTTTTCAACATGTATGTATACTGTTGTATACTATTTATACAGATTCTTCCTCTATTCAGAATTGATACTTGCTCTCTCTCAGGCTGCCTTGACTTGGTCCCTAATGTTTGCCAGAGGCTCTTTGGCAACTGATCTGCCCACCCTGATCCCAATCTTCACTACCAGACTGATTGCCAGGATTGATTCAGCTCATCTGGCTGGCTAGACTGGTGTCCTCTTCTTCCCTCACCACTCTTCTTGAAGCTGTACATTCAGAGGAGGGCAACCAACCCAGACAGAAGAAGTGCACAGATCTTCAGTCAAGGGCATATGATTATTGCATTCCCCTGTCAGACCCTTCAAACAAGCTCCCTCTTCCTTTGCCACTCAACTCTATTAATTGTCTTCTATGAGAAAACCTTTCTTTGTGGAACAAAGCTAAATCCTACTGTCAGCTTTTGCTTATTAGCTGACTGTAACAAAGGGTTTGGGAGTCTTGTCTGCCTCAGTCCATTTGTGATGGAATTACACAATGGCGTGACCTCCTGCAGCCTGTCACATCACTATTACTAACATTACACTCACCAAAGATTTTCCTGGTTTACTTCCCAGTGAATAGAAGTGTTTCTGAAGGCTAGAATAGACATTTAGTTTGATGGTCTTTGTTAAAGTTTGCAAAACAGTTTTCACAGGTTTGGCTTAAGAGTTCTTTTTTTAAAACAAATTCTTTCTCCAACATGGATTGTATTTCCAATTCTGGGAAGGACAAAGAGAGCATTCATTTATTCTCCTGTTGATATTTAGGCATGGCAGCTACAACCGAGAGACGTGTCAAGGCTGGGCCTGGTACCACAGGAGGGCTGCCTACAAATGAAACCACATTTGCTACTTTATTACAACACCAAGGCTATACTACTGGCATAATAGGTAATATGAGTTTTTTCTCTATGTATTCATAATGATAGATGTCGGGCTCAACCTCAATTCAGATTTTAATTCCTTTCCCCAAGTTTTCCAGATGAGAGAATAACATTTCAGGATGGAATAAGCTATATTTCTTTGGACTATTACAACTTTTACTCTTCACATTTGAAAGTATAAAATCTACACTTCCTATTCCTATTCCAAACTTTAAAACAAATAAAAGTATATATATTTTAGGCTGATCAGGACAAATTAACATATGTTTTATTGACCCCAAAGCAAAATGCATAATAACACTAGCTACTTAATTTAGATAATATTTTATAATCTTGTCTCTTCATTCCTAGCAGCAAGAATACAACTGTAATATAATACAAAATATGTTATTTTACAATATCCAGATTGCTGCAAAAACAGCTCTTTTGCTGGTGCAATGCTAGGTTGGCTCTGCATCCATATGTTCCAACAGTTTTTAAGAGTTGAAAAGTCAGGATTTATGGTTTCCATCTTTTAAATAATTCATTTCTAACTGGGCACAAAATTGACCATGTTCACTAGGGGGAGAATCCCATGGAACTCAGTAAGATTTCTACTTAGGTCTCAACTGACTTATACCAGGCTGGAGAGTATGGATCCCTTTTAAGGTTGCTGGACTTGATTTGCTATCATCATTCAGAATTGGCTCTATTAGCTGTAAATTAAAGGAATGGTATTTCTACAAATATTCTCCATTTCAAGTGGAAATTATTTTTTCCACGTTTGAGCATGTGTTCTTTCTGGCAAATGGTTATCTATTGATTATTAATTCTTATACATAAATGTTGAATCTATTTTTGCTGAGCTGTTAATAATCACTTCTGTATTTGTATTTTCAGGAAAATGGCATCAGGGTTTAAACTGTGAATCCCGCAGTGACCATTGCCACCATCCCTTAAACAATGGCTTTGATTATTTCTATGGTGATCCTTTCACTCTTGTGAACGATTGTCTGAGCTGGGAATATTCAGACCTTGAACCAGGAAATAATAATCCACATTATGTTCAAATAGTTGCTGTTTTGCTGTTTACTCTTCTGGTTGGAAAGATTATTGGTTTCATTTCTTTGAAATGGAAAATAGTTTTCATAATTATGTTGTGTGGCATTCTCTATATTACCTGCACTTTTGTGCAGTATTTATTTCTGAAATCCTGGAATTGTCTGATGTTCAGAAATCATGAAATCATTCAACAACCACTGAAACTAGAGGATGCAGCTTTTAAGATAGTGAGGGAAGCTGTCTCATTTATTGAAAGGTACCTAATATCCAACTTCAGTAGAATATTCCCACAATATTGAACATATGCTTGATTTCATCCATCCATCCATCCATCTATCCATTCATTCATTTATTTGTTAATTCAATATGTCTGTCTGTCTCAAAAAAGTGATTTTCTATAGAATCAATAAAAAAACTGCAGTCACAACTTACAAACACAACACTAAAGGTTAAATACATATAACATGTGAGAAAAATATCACAATCCATAGATGTTAAATATAATCAGAAATGTAAACCTTCATACTTGGGACCCCAGGCACAAGCACATAACCAGGTCTCCAATTTACTGCCATTACAGCAGCATTCTGTACCAGCTGAAGCTTTCAAATGCTCTTCAAGGGCAGCCCATGTAAAGCACATTGCAGTAATTCAGACAGGAGATCTCAAGGGTATGAGCGACAATGAGCAGAGCCACTGTTGATGTTATTTTCTGTGTTCCATGTGCAAGAAGATTCAAAATGTTACCTGTAGATGAACCTGTAGATATCTTGCCACAAGTACGATGCCCCTTGTATTTTAATTCAGGGTCACAAATATCCATATTAACTAATCCTTACTACCCAATCTATCTAATGTTGTCTTCGCAATTATTCTTTAAAAAATGATACTGCTACCCAAAACCAATAATGGAACCAGTGGTGTTATATTCTCTGGTTTGTTTTTATGTATTAACATGTATAGATAATCTTGTTTGATTTCTGTGCACAATTTTAACAAGGTTGGCTACAAAATAAGCGTCCATTCAAAGTTGCAATGGCACTGAAAAAAGTGACTTATGACCAATTTTTACACTTATGACTGTTGTAGCATCCCTATGGTTATGTGATCAAAATTCAGACACTTGGCAATTGGCTCATATTTATGGTGGTTGCAGTGTTCCAGGATCATGGGATAACCTTTTGTGACAAACAAAGTCAATAGGGAAGCAAGATTAACATAACTGTCATGTTATTAACTTAACAACTGCAGTTATTCACTTAACAGCTGTGGCAAAGAAGCTTATAAAATGGGGCAAAATTCATTTAACAACTGTCTTGCTTAGCAATGAAAATGTTGGGCTCAATTGTGGTTGTAAGTTGAGGACTATTTGTACCTTTAATGGAAACAGGTGATTTACTTTATCTTTGTTTTTTTCCAGAAACAGAAAAAGGCCATTCCTTCTTTTTGTTTCATTCTTACATGTTCACACACCATGTTATAGCACTAATATGTTCCATGGAACAAGCAAACATGGCTTATATGGAGACAATGTTGAAGAGATGGATTGGATGGTTGGTGAGTAATTAAAATTGTTAATTTTCCTGGAATCCTTTTCTTTTATTGATCTTCAACATTTTTAATATATTCAATTGTTTTTAGTTTTGTACCTTGTCTGTCAATAATTAGGGACAAAATATATAATTCCTCTTCTATACATGATTTTTAAGACAAAATGTTTTTGTATAATGTTCCATATACACTCATCAAGTTATTTCCTGTCAAGAAAAGAAAGAGAAATATAGCTAAATCTAATTTTTGCAGAACAAATAAGAGGAGAAATACCAAGAAATCTTAGGATGTTTATATTATTTGGTCTATTGATATGGCACTATATATTGCACTTATCATATTTAAGAAAGAAAATATAGCAGATCCAGTTAATCACCCTTCTATTTTCTCTACAATACTCTCAGTTGACTGCATGCCAAACCTTTACATTGATATTATAGGAATAGATAAAGCTACTATCTGAAGAACAGGCAGAATTTAAACAGTAGGATCAATTATAGATCAGTCCAACTGAACAATGCCAATATCCCTAGAGGTTTCCCCTATGTGATAGATATTTACTGATTTTAGAGCGGCTTTCATTCAAAGCCTAAACTCTAAAAAATATATCAGCACTATGTACTGTATGTAGGTATATAGGTATGTATTTATTTTATTTTATTTTATTTTTTCTCATATCCCTCAGAGAAGGTCTCTGGGTGATGTATTTAATCAATATAATTAAGCATAAAAACCTAGAATAAAAAAATCTATTTTAAAATTTTTTTAAATGTTTAAAATTATAAAACAACATTATAAAATTTCAAAAAAGTTGAAGAGTTTCAAGATGGGAAGGCCAACAGTCGTTAATAAAAGCAGGTGGGATTCTTATGGAGCTAACCAGCCTCAAGGTTATTTGGGACCCTCTGTCTCTCATGCAAGGCTACTATTTTTTAATAATACCTTGAGAGTAAGATAAAGGGAAATGTTTGCCACTTATATAGCCTTGAAAAATGGAAAATAGAGGCATCTTTTGGTCCAACACTGTTTAACCTTTGTGTTAAATCCTTTATGGAACAAATGAATAGTCAACATCTCTGTCTTTTAGGGCTGCAGACAAATGCCTAATGGTTTTCTATATGGTGTGATGGTCCAGGTAGAATGAGGTCTCTGTAAACAGCATTTGAGAAATAATTAAAAAAAAAATACGAGAGTTGTTCTTGTAGAGTGGGCTGTACTGAAGGAATATGACATATTTTCCATTCTCTCATTGTTCCACTTCTTCCTGATGTCTCTTGATGTTGCCACAAGATGTCAAACCTTTGTCTGTTTGTTTGTTTGATATTAGCCATTATAATGAAGCCAAATTTTGCATAATGGTCTGTGAAATCAGAGATGAAAAAGGTTTTACTGTCTCAATAGATAGAAAGCAATTTCCCTAATTTCTGTAACTATGAAACAGAGACAGTGACTTTATGATTTTAGGACTGAAGTTTATATCGTGTTTATTTAAATGGAACGTACAACAGATATGTTTATGATCTGGTAACAAAGCTTACATGAGTGATGCAAATGACAAATTATTTTTGTTTATAGAGAAATTCATCAATGGGAAAAAGGGTTAATTAAGTTACTTTGATCTTTAATGTAGGGATTAAAAATGGGACCCTTATTAGTACTTAGTGGCAACTGTTCCCCACTCCCTTTTTTCTTAACTCCAATTAAAGAAATCCTTTGCAGGAACAAGATACCTAGAGACTCCACTTATTTTGAACTAAAAGCCAAAAATCTTGATATAGACTGTTAGAGTGTATGCAGCGAAATCAGAGGTTTTTACAGAATGACTATCTTTAAGCTATAACCCAAGAGCAATCAATAACACAGTACACAGAGACTAGGATGTTAACAGTGGTTTATCTATAATATATACAATGCATGTGACAGCAAATACCTTGATAAGTCATGGAGAATTTTTGCTGTGTAAATCAGTCATGATCAAACAAGGAACAAACAGCAAGTAAACAAGGAACACAGGAAGGAAGGAACACTCTCTACTGGCTTCCTTATATAACTATCTCTACTTCTGAATCATTCTTACATCAGCTTCCTGTTACAGTTATACCAACTTCCTGTTGTAAGAAATATTATAAGATTCAAAAATAAAATGGTATATACATATATGTTAGCACAAATATATTAATATGGATGTGTATTAGAAATGTTTGGAGTTGGGTGCGTCTCTGTTTCTCTGGTCCTCTGGTACAGGCAGGCACCAGCAAATTCCTGAGAAATTCCTGATGCCAAAGAAGAAATGTTACTAAGAAAGGGAGGGGGAAAGTTGTAACTTGAGAAAAGGTAGAGACAGTCTTGGATTAGTTGCAACCCCCGAAAGCACATCCCAGAGGGAGGGAGATGTGATGTTAGGGTGCAACGATATATATTGGCTTGCTTTGTGGAATTCTTTTGTGTCTCTCTCAGCTTTGAACTATCTTTTGTTTCATGTTTTGTGCTGAGGGTCTCACCCATTTTGCAAAATGCTTTCATTCTGTATCACCTCTGCTTTATTGCAACAAAGCCTTTTTTGTTTTCATCGATCCAAGTTGTTTTATTTGATTGGCTGGATCCATTCCAAACAAGTGGTGACCCCGATGTGATTCTGTCACGTTTTCTTTTGTTATCCTGGATAGTGGAGTTGAGTGAGGAAGGCATGCCTTGTTGATTTCAACAGTCCACAATCAACTCAGCTGTTCAGGAGTGAGGAATGAGACATGGACACATGTTCCAAATAGCGTTCGGTTGAAAACAAAAAGGGAAGGAAATGACCTGATTTATGAGATTGCTGAAAACAACTGGGTAACTGTGCACAAATCTAAGGATGAGTATTTTGGTTAAATAAGAATACACGCTTTAGACTGTTGTTGGGAGGGCTGTGAGAATCTGAGACTTGTGTGAGGGGTGTTTGGTAAAGGAAGATCTCACTAGACTTGTGTGAGAGGTGGAAGAAATACCCCTAGCAATTCTAGTATTGTGGTAAAGGGTAATTTAAACTTAAAGATCTCACTGGAACAAGTTGGTAAAGATTACTCCAGTCTGGTAACATATGCAATTCAAAAAAGTCCCAAGAAAAAAATGCGTAAAGAAAAAGTTAAGAGAATAGAACCGCGTTCCCCTCTGGGACATGCTGAAATCTATCAGAGCAATGAAGATTGTGGGATTTTTTTTTAAGGAAAACTTGCTTCTCCAGAAGCTTGCAAGAGCCCTGACCAGTGCAAATGAAGTGTTTGGGTGCTAAAATGAAGGTCTCTATAGATCTTGATCTTTAAAAATATGCCAGCGCTGGCTGGGAGATATAAGATAAATAGAGAAGAGTTTGGATCTTTAAAAATATGCCAGCCAGCATTGGCTGGGAGATTCAAGCTAGAAAGAGAAAAGACAGAACACCCCCAGGGCAGAGACAGATAGTAACAATCAAGTACTTAAGGAGATGAATGTAACATCTAGTAAAAGTGAGAAGTTCACTAAAGCAATTAGGAAAAATTCCAAATTATAAATAGACCGGATTAAAACGGGGAGGCAATCTTTTGTCTTCCTAGCTCTCCTCTTGTATGTTTATTTTTTATGCTACCCCCAAGGGTGATTTGTATATCATCTGCCTGAGACAACAGGCATTCCAGACATGGATTGCTGTTGGTCAGTGAAGCTGTGTGCTTTATCTCTTCAAATCCTGAAATGTATTGAGTTTCTTGAATTACATTTTTCCCCTTAACATGATATCTAATCAGGGTGAAGGGGGGGGGGAGAAAAAAGTAGAATTTGATGATCTTTGAAAGAGCCTCCATGGACGAGTATAGTCTAGCTAAAAGGACAAATTATTTTTTTTCTTTCTTCAACCTTCAACTGTGGAAGCAATCTAGAAAATGATGAGTTTATTTTCATTTAGTTTCCCAACTTTGTAGGACCGTATTCTAGATATCAAAAAATTGTATAGTATTAAATGTTTTTGCTTAATATTTTAAATATTAATGGAAATTTTTAAAGGTTACTCTTTTTTTCCCTCTCAGCAGAGCAGCCAGAGAAAGGCAGGGGGAAAGGATGATATCTGATAGAGTTAGAGTTAGAGTTTATTTGATTTGTATACCGCCCCCTCTCCCTAGGGACTTGGGGCGGTGCACAGCCAATAAAAAACAAGTA
>JAEANM010011238.1:0-15375 GCA_017656035.1 Myanophis thanlyinensis | reverse complement strand
TTCGGGTCTTTTCCCGTGTAAGTTTCTTAAGAAACTTATACGGGAAAAGACCCGAAAAGACCTAGACCTGCATACCCATATAGTATATATACCTAATGTATCTTTCTGTGGGCCTATACACACTGTATACTATGTAATGTGTATGTATCACATGGCATACATACATAGGATTAAAATGTGTATTTTGGATGTTCAGTAGTAGTAAATAGAGGGAAACTGTATCTTGTTGAGGTCTTTGAGATGAGTGGCTGGGTGTGATGAGTGACATCGAGTTGGCCATGCCTACCCAGCCAGTCATTAGGCAGAGAACCAGTTGTTAAATTATTTGAATCTCACCACTGACATAGGGCTTTTATTGTTGATGGTCTAGAATTTCACCTGACATATAACAACATGACTCATTTTGTTACTGGTAAGATTTAATTTTAACTGGATCTATTCTAAGCAGCTGCTAAATTCCCTGTTGTTTTCTAGAAGCAAATCCTGGTTAGGACACAGAAATGAAATGGTCTTTGTCTCCCTACATATCACAAGTTTTAAAATCAACACTACTATAGAAATAAGCTTATGTAACTTTGGGGAGAATTCTAAAAGTGTACAGGAAAAATATTTTGATTGCACTTATAGTATATGTAACTGCCTAGAACATTTGGGATGTGGCATCTGTCATTATTTCTTTGACCTATTATTTATACTACATTAATCACTGAAATAAAATTTGAAAGAAATGTTAAACTATATTTTATTCAAACTATGAACAAATTATGTTTGCTTATTTCAAAGAAAACTTTGACTAAATGTCAGAAATTTTAAAGATACAGCATAGCATAATCTGAGGCAGATACCCCATAGCTTTTCTACCAGAGGGAAAAGAATAAATATTTTATTTGCCAAATATGGTTCTGCTCAAAGTAAGTAAAGATGTATTTGTACTAAATATATTCTCAACGAGAAAGACATTAATATGGTATAATCAAGTTTCATAATACGATTATGCTAAAATAAGCTAAATTAAAAAAACAAGCTTGAAGTTGTAAGTCAACTTAAGTGATTTCTTATTATTCTACAAAATATTAGAAGTTACTTACTTGTAATAATACCAGCCAAACCTAACACAAAGTGACTTTCATCAGAATCCATATCCTGATGTTTGATATCTTCATTTAAAGAGTGGACAAAACTCTCCATTGTTTGTCCAGCAATATGAAAAAATTTTACAGCTTGAGCCTGAAATTTCACAGGGTAAAATAACTATTTAATAAGCCAACATGTTTATAAAAACTAGCATTTCAAACAACAAATGTAAAAGGAAACATATAGTTACATATTGTCCATTTTATAAGGTACTTCCTACCCTAGGACAAAGATTTTTCTAATTATATAAAATAGCAAATCTAGTAGGATAAACAATTTTTGCATAACTAGGCAACTGGTGTTTATAAATATTTTTAAGTAATAACCAAGTCTACAGCATTAGCAAACATAATTATTCAGTTCATATATCATAAATAATTTATATTGAATACAAACTTTGGTGTGCACTACTGATGACTTAATTGACAAATTTTGAGATTTTGATCACTTATGTAACAGGTAAGAAATTTTAAAGAAATAAGAGTTTGTTGCTAGGAAAACAAATCTTGCAATAAGCAGTCTAAGTTACAGTACAAATAACTTTGTATTATGATAAATTATTAATCTTTAAGACAGTCCAATCTCAAGGTTTAAAAATGTTAAAACAACCATTCACTGTGTTTGTTAGGGATAAAAGCAGATGCATTTTAATAAATCTGGAGAAGATTAAAACATATTTGCGTTTGGCTAGTCTAGAGAAAAGGATTAGGGAGGACATGATAGCAGTATTCCAATATTTGAGAGGCTGCCCCAAAGAGGGTCAACTTATTTCCCAAAGCAGCAGAAAGCAAGGCAAGAAACAATGGATGGAAATTAATCAAGGAGAGAGAGGGAGAGAGAGAGAGAGAGAACAATAATGACTCTGGGAAGAACAAGATTTGGAGGATCTTGCAACAGTAACCCATATTCTCACCAAATGTCTGGACTATAATGAACTTTACAGTGCTTTTTTTCAGAAACTGCAATTGATACAAATTTTGATAGTCTACCAACCATGTTACCAGGATCACATTGCACCTATGCTGTAGGCCAATGGTGGCGAACCTATGACACGCATGCCAGAGGTGGCACACAGAGCCCTCTCTGTGAGCACCCATGCCATCATCCCAGCTCAGCTCCACTGAGTTTTTCCGTGGCATTTCTCACCATCATTTGCAGGGAAATAGAAGTTTCCCTGCAAATGACAAAACAGAAGCTCATGAAAGGAAAAGATCTCGCCTCTTGCAGAGCTGCCGGTGTTGTGATGCCCCGCTTCCTGCCGGCAAGCTGGTCTTTGGGTGTCCACCGCGCATGCACATACCTTGCAGTTTGGGCATTCGGCCTCTAAAAGGTTCATCATCACTGCTGTAGGCCTTGCATTGGTTGTCCATGATTTTCCAGGTACACTTCAAAATTCTGTTTTATTTATAAAGCCTTATATAGTTTGGGAATTACAGTAGCTACCTGCAGGATCATCTTCGCCAAACAGAACTGATCTGTCTTAGAAATTTATTGTTTCTCATTTTCATAAAAATAAGAGTGGCAATTTCAGGCCAAATTTTTGCTATACCACTAAGCTTATGGAATAGCCTTCCCTTAGAAACTAATATGCCCCATTCATAGAAGCATTCCTGAAGATGGTAAAGACAGATTTTTTCTAGATATCATTTAGAAGTAACATGTTAGCATTATTAGTTATTTATTATTTAATATAGTTCCATCTATATCTGTTTAACAACATATCCAATTTCTGCTTCTTTCTTTTGCATCTGAGTATTCAACAGATAACATATACAAAAATACAAATTTAATTCCTAAAGATGTCTTCTAAATTTCTCCATTTACTTTAACATTAAGGGACAGCTTAAATTCTACCAATCTTGTTAACTTAGTTTGGACCAATATTTGGCCTCAAATGGAATCAATTTACCATAATGTAGGCTCTAGAAAGTCTTTAGCAAATATGTCACATTGGACTGTAGTGTATTAATTCCAACTAGATTGAGAAAAAATAAGCTCTTTTAAAAAGGATTTTAACAAGGGTGATAGTGATTTAATCTTCCAAAAGTGATTAAAGGATTTAATATCCCCTAAGTGTCTAAACTTACACTTCCTAGAATATTTTTAACTGCTTCTTCATTATTAGAAACACTCCACAATAATGTGCATACTGCAGCACCCATTTCTGTACAATATTCAGCTTGTTGTAATAATTGTTGCTTTGCATCATTCAGCTGCTGTCGAATATTTAATTTTTCCTGAAAGTAATCAAAATATGAAGAGGTGATCAGTAGTATAAATTATAGTATTCAGATAGTTCTAATGTTTCTCAAGAAATTGAAAAATATCTCTTAGCAAATTTTAAATAACATTATTTAAGCATGACTGCTGAGAACCTTAAATGCTTCCATACTGCATGTTAGAAAGAGAGTATAAGAAGCAAGTTAGACCTGACCATAGTAACCAAGTTTATTGCATTACAAAACAGAAAATATAATTTTCTCAACTAAAAGGGGGGGGGGGGCATGGGTGAAGGAATGTTCTTTTCTACTATTTTTGTGTTGCCCAACATTTTGTTTTCTTCAGGTTACCAGATCTGGATTGTAAAACTTCAGACATCTACTAAATGGCAGCAAAATGTTATCTTCACTATTATCTCATAGTCATCTAGACTTTGGAGCCCAAATCTAGAAACCCTAATTTATCCAATGTACGTCTCTCTGAAAAGGAAGCTAGGCAAGGAAACAAAAATCTTGGGTGACAGAAGCCAGGAAACAGTTAGAGTACAGATAGTCCCCAATTTATAATCACAATCAGGACCACAACATCCATCCTAAGTGATATGGTCATTAAGTGAACTGTGACCAATTTTACAACCTTTTTTTGCCATGGTTGGTAAGTAAATCACCCCACCACCACCACCATTGACTTTGCTACTTGGAAACCTCCTGAGAAGGTTACAAATGGCAATCTCATGACCCAAGGATAAATTGTTATAAATATATGCTGTTTGCCAAGCACCCAGATTTTGATCCTGCAACTGCATGGGGCTGTGACAGTTGTACATGTGAGGGCCAGTTGTTACTAACTTTTTATAGTGCTGTCATAATTTTGAACAATCGTTAAATGATTGTTGTAAATTAAGGATTACCTGTCCTTTTAAATAATAAAAATAAATTTCCACCTCCATATATAAACAGGAGAGGCATTTGGATAAATCAAACATGGTATTCAGTTTGGATACAAAATTATAAAACAAAGGCAATAGACCAGGGGTGGGCAATTAAGGCTCCTTCATGACTCGTGGACTTCAACTCCCAGCATGGCTGGCTCAGGAATTCTGGGAGTTGAAGTTCATGAGTCATGAAGGAGCCGTAATTACCCACCCCTGCAATAGACTAAAATAAGACTTATAATTCATATTTTTATGATCTTTAAAAAAAGGCAATGTAAACCTGAAATTCATTATATTATTTGTGATTACTTCAAATGTATATACCTATACTGTGTCTGATGTTACTTAACTTATGGAGAAAACTTCAATATGTTCATCAGCAATTCTTTCCACAATTTTATACATCACTACTCCGAAGAGTTAACAGAAAAAGGAACAAGTTTCTGCAGTCTTCTATAAGTGACTTAAACCAAAGAAATGTTTTTTGCTCATCCATGCACACCTTCCTAGAGAAATGGGCAGTCTTGTATCTGATATCACAACAAATTTTTGGCTGATTCATTAAATTAAATTAAAAAATTATTTAAAACTTTCTATTTGATTCGCATGCAAAGGATAAGTATGCAAGAACATCTGAGAACCTCTGACATTTTAAACAGTTTTCCTATTGGCCACATACACCAACATGCACCAAAGACAAATTCCTTGTGTGTCCAATCACACTTGGCCAATACAAAATTCTATTCTATTCTATTCTATTCTATTCTATGTGCAAAGACATTAGATTGGTGAAAACTGTTTCACTATAGGCAGCAATATCTTGTGGAAACTGGAAAGAACATAACAGTGAAATTCTGTAGATGCCATCTCTTTGAATTTATCTAGATATACGTATACTGTACACAGGATTTGCATCTTAAATCTAGAAACTGTCTATAAGAAAATAGAACAATCATGCTAGAAAAATATCCAGTCCGAGAACTTATTTCATACAGTTACTTTTAGTTGTATACTGGTGCTTCCTCATACAAAAAATCTTTGGTTATTTGATTGTCATGATAATCTGACAATAAGCATGTTTCACCTTATTAAAAGAGCAATCCTATGAGCAAAATATTAGCACAAATTGTCTCACATAACTTTAGCCTATTTGTGTATAGTAAAATATATATTCCATTGATTTTTAAAAGGTAGTATTCTCAGGAAAATAAATACAGAATTGCAAAGTAAAAATCTAGTTAAAACTGAAGTTTTAACTTTATTTGCCAATAGCCAGTGTATAGCAATCAAGTTATTTGTCTATGACAAAGCAGATCTATGATCCAGTCCATCATCAACCACGAAAATTCACTGGCTGAGTTCTGGATAAAAGGAAAAGCACATTAAGCTTCTGGAGGAGAGGTAAGATGTAATTTTAATAAATAATAATGATTTCTAATAAGTCCAGGCAAATTTAAAATATATAAACTGAGTAATGAATACCTTTCTTTCTCTCACACAGTCTGCCTGGGCTGCTTCCAAGCGAGCTTTATAGTGTTCACAATCCATTCTCATTTGTTCCAGTTCATTACCTTTCTTTTCTACAACTAAAAATGGAGGACACAAGCAAAACAATGCAGAACAAATAAAATCATTCAAATACTACCACTTAAACTGCAACTATCAGCAAATCACACTATAAAGAAAATAACAAATATGGTGAAAAGCTTGAAAACCAAATCCTTCAAGGACAGGATGAATGTACTTTCAGGGAACAGCTCAAGGTTGACTCAGCCTTCCTTCCTTCTGAGCTTGATAAATATAAATATATACCTCTTAAGAGAGTGATGTAAAACACTATGAAGTGGTATATAAGTCTCAGTGCTATTGCTATTATATTTAGGCAAGCAATTGTGTCTCCTCTCTTTCGCTCAGAAACCACAAGAATATGAAAAACAGTAATACTTGAGTCCAAAGTGACTAGATCAGTTATGATCAAGACTAAGGAAGAAAAAGCAACTGTATAGTTCCTCTTTAATTTGAACCGCTTACCGCTATGTATGCTATATCGCTTCCACAAATTCCCAGTAGAAAGCATAATGAAGTACAAGTTGTAAAGTTAGAATTTTAGTTTCTATCATAAAAAGCTTATTTTAAGGAACAAAGCAGCAGGAGGAATGTTTTTAATACTCTTTGTATCGGCCATTTTTCCATTCCAATTTTTTTCCATTTTTCAACTTGATATGAAGTAGGAGATTATTAGACAAGGAAAGTGTCATCCCAATATTTCATATTACTTAACATTCTTCACTCTTGCACCTTAATTTCTTTTGAACAAAAAAATAGGGCCTTTTGTAAGCTACACATTTTTGTATTATATTTAAATATTTTTACTATTTTCCTGTGTTGCATACAGAATATTTAAAAAAACCAGAAAGCATGATACAACCAAACAATTGTCCTGTTTTCACAGAATATTCAACACTATTTTATGAATTAATTGTGGTTAATATAGGAGAACTTACTTGTTTCAAGGGCATCCAGTTTCTGAAAGCTTTCTAAGATATCACTATTCAATATCTTGGGTAGAATGTCATGCAACTGCATTACTTCAGTTGTCAACCTCTCTAAAGCTCTCTTTTTGACCTTAATAAATTCAACTTGTACTTCTGTTTTCTGCAACAGAACAAAACAATTTCCCCTTTCTTCTCCCATTCAATAAATGTTCAACGAACTTTTTTTATTGTTACATTTTGGGCTATATCAAACTATAGTTTTCATATATTGTTTGGATTTATATATTTCGGAAGTATTAAATTATGGTATATAAAAGAACAGATAGAAGGTGCGTATTTAGGAGAAAAAGAACATTGAGAAATTAACATATCTTTGCATAAATTCTGTATAGGCAATTTAATCTTGCAGTAGGTTTATTTTAGCTGGGAAAAAGCATTCATCTTATAAGAAATCGATATATATCCGCACACAATGCTGGAAAAGCAGTTTTACATAAAAAGGCAACTTATTCCCCCTTCTATTTCAAGAAGATTGAGAACTTTTAACATTCATTTTAGTTATATATTATATATGAATGAATGAATGAATGAATGAATGAATGAAAAATATTCATTCTTAATAAACTCATCTTCCATGTGAGGAATGTAGTGAATTGTGAAACAATTGAGATATACAAGAACGGCTCTGGTTCATTACCATTATATTTCAGAAAACTATGTATTATTAGCAGTAAAATGCTGCAATAAGTTATTTTACATACCAGACTAGGTATTTTTATTTGCTCCTTTATTATTTTCTAAGCAAATAAATTAGACCATATCCTTAAAATACACATCACTTAATACAAACTCTTTAAGCGCCTCGGAATCAACAATTACATCGGGTCACTAAATTAACCTGCTGGCACAACGCACTGTGCTGTCAATAACCACCCTCGAGCGTAGTGAAAATTCAACCACCCTGTATCCATATTTCTATAGGATGTCGCCTCTGGATGCATCGAAATTGAAAAGGGGGGAAAGCGCCTCACGGTCGGTTTCTGGGAGCCAGAAGCCAATTTTTATCACCACCAAATTGTGTCTGATGGGGCGGGGAAGAGTAAGAAAGCGCTTGTCCCCTGCCGTCTTCCCCTAACTAAGGGCAAAAGGCTAATTTCGAGCGTAGAATCGAGAATCTCATGGGATAGTAAAGGTAGCCTTCCGCTACCTGCTGTCCGCCTCCAGACCAGGCCGGGCTGGCTAAGCTCCCGCGCTTCATCTCAACACAAGATCAAGAAAGAACGCGCCCTTTCCTTTCAGTCTCGCTGCACACCACGTGACAATCAGCTTGTGGCGGAACAACTCGAAAATCAACAGGCGTCAGGTCTCTTTTTGCCGTTCTATATTGTTATCTTGGTGGTTAAAAGGTCACTCTCTTGCGTTGGACGTTCGAATTGGTAACCATATAAATAAAGCTTGTCTGTCTCCTTGTCTGATTCGGCTGGGATCGCCTAACTTTGGAGAGGTGATCTCTCGGTGTAACCCTGTGACAACGTGTTAAACTCAACGTATAACAAGATTTTTGTTTGTTGATAATATAGACCTTTCTAATTGAGCATATTTAATTTACGGTGAATTGTAATTACAGACAGACAGACGGACAGACAGACACACACACAGCTAAAGAATAATGCTTACTTTGTAGGCAACACAGTGATCCCCCCCCCCCCGCAAAAAAAGAACTTTGTTTAGTGTACTACCTTTATGAATTTAACAAATAAGGTGGCAAACTATCCAACACATTTTTTCCTACTTTCTCACAACAACAACCCTGTGAGGTGGGTTGGGCTGAGAGAGAATGACTGACCCAAAGTTAACCAAATGGCTTACACCACTGCTCTGCAATGAAACATCTTAGTGTTACAGACTGAGTTTGCATGAAACAGCATAAAGTAACCACTCTAATGAGGGGATCATATTAATCGCAATCATGGCATCCCCACAATATGCCTGGAACTCAGTTGTGCCACTATTCTGCCCAGCTATATTGTGTGCGGCACTGTAAAATAGTTGGCAGTTTTCCTGGTTAAAATTCCCATCTCATCCAACATCAATTGCAGGAAAAGTTGTCATCAGTCACCAAAAAGAATATAGCACTTGCTCTGGCCAATTTTTTTCGGACCAAAGGATTATTTGCCAACTAACCACTGGATAAGAACAAAGAGTTGTTTGTTTACTCTTTCTTAGTTAATGGTTAACTAATGGTTGTCTAGATTTTCCATAGTCCAGTGCTGCTAAATAGTTTGGATGTGTATGAGAAAAAGATGTTAAGGTGTAGAGAACTGATATTTTTATTATTATACAAAAGAGCATAGGTCAATAGGTTGATCTTTCCTTTAAAATAGTAAAGTGGCTGTAGAAGCTAGGATTCCAGCCCCACTTGGAGCCAAAACAACAAAAAGCAAAACTCTAGTACTAGTGCCAATATTAGAAGTCACCTTGCTTTTTGATTTCTAGATTTGGTCTACATAGTGGGGCTGACAGCAATTTTTCAAATCAGATTTTGCCTTAATGCACATATTGCTCCTTATACATGTGAATTAGATATCTGCCTGATAGTTGTGTATAATTTGTGTATAATTTCTTCTTGTTTTGACCTTAAGTCATGATTTCTGCTTTAATAACATCTGACTTATTTCAGTCAAAGTTGACTACCTCACCCTCCACAAGTACTCACAAGTATTTGGACCCTATTCTGCTTTGGCAACAGAAACTCTGCACAATGAAATTCAGAGAAATGGGGTAAAGAATACCTTCTCTGTTATTGGTAGAAGTCTCATGTATCTGGACCTGCTAGTTTTTTGATCTTATGTGTGGGATTAGTGAATGGTTACCAAGGAAGCCATTTATCACATCTAAATTCTGATGGTTCATTTAGGGAAATATAGCTGAATCTCACATTATTACCAATTATGTAACTTTAATTTTTCCAACATTATGATTCAATATTTCTACTATTAATACATTTCTACTATTTTTGTTATTTTAATTGTTGTGAGCCACCAAGTTACATATATGAAATGGGCAGCAATAAAAATTAATTAACTAAATATTGTCTGGTTTTTCCGGTTTCATTCAGTAAAGAGCTGATTCAAAGAATGATAGTTGATAGATTTTGTTAAGACATTAGGAATCTGGGATATAAATATTAATCCCCTTTTCTGCCAATGGTCCAAGTTCAATAAATCAAAAATTATAGATTAAAAGATTACAAATTTGGAGGATATAATTTAATAAAACATTAATATTTTAAACCCTTAAATAATTTGCAGAAACCTATGTCATTATAATAACTAATCAAAATGGAACTGTATATAACAGTTCTTAGAAACTTATTACATCATCAGCATAAAAAGAATGAGAGCCAACTTTTAAAAAACATTTTCTGACAAGTCAAATATACCCTAAGAGGGGTTTTTTCCAGAACTGAAATTTTAGACCACAAGAAACTATCTAATAGTCTTTGAAAACTGAAGCTCTGGATTGCGCAGTATATAAAATTTCTATTCTCTATTTTAAATGTTTATCTATATCGTAGCCCAACTCAATCCAGTTTAATTTGTTGTGCTGTACAGATTGAGAAGTATTTAATCAAATCACTATAAAAAAGCATTCAAAACACTTCTTTTTCATAGGCCCATATGAAGTTGCATTACAATAATTTTTATATACTACTTTGAAGGTTTAGCGGTTACTATAACACATGATGGATTTTTTAGTTTAAAGGTTTCTTATTTTACCTTATATCTAATATATTGTTTCATTTATTTTATTCTACAAAAGTCCTGCTATTATAACTGCATAATTATGCATTAATATTTACCTAAAATATTTTTCTCCAAAGTTGAATTTCAAAATATAATCTTTGGGACAATAAGGTAATACAGGAGATTTCTTCCTAATCTTTTGACAAAAGACACTTAAGTGCTGATCAATTTCAAATACAGTAATGGAACATTTCATATTTTTCATCTCCATTGTAAAGTTACACTGTCAGTTTGGTTTTATATAAACAGAAGTCTATTAACATAAGTAAATACTGGCGCGAAACTACAAGGTATAAATGCCTGCGTTCTTAAGAGTCACTACCAGCGGCTAAAAACTACACTGCTTTTGCAAATCAGATTCCGAGGTATTTCTTATCTTCTCTTGATTCACCAGTTACCGGTACATTAGGCTTATTTTAACAACTCCTTTCCTCGTACCTTCAGCAGCCGCTTAGCTACTATTAATGTTACTTTAAATGCGTGCGACACATTTTTATCCGTGACGCCATTCATAGGCGCCAGGGAGCGTCTGGCTTCAAGCCGATCTAGCTGCGCCTCCTGTTCGGAAAGAAGGACGTGGTTGTTGGGGATTATGGCTCCTGCTGCCGTCGCCTCTCTTGGGCAACCTCCTGAGATCCAATTTGCTCAGAGGTTGGCCTCGAACGAAAAACGGATTCGGGATCGGGCGCTGAAAAAGCTACGTAGCTACATGACACTCAGGACCCAGAGTCTAGAGGGTAAGGTTGGAGAAGCACGTGGGACAAAACATCGTGTCAGGCCAGGATGAAGACGAATAGAATTCTTTATAGAATAGAATTCTTTATTGGCCAAGTGTGATAGGACACACAAGGAATTTGTCTTTGGTGCATATGCTCTCAGAGTACATAAAAAGAAAAGGTACATTGTCTAGAATCATAAGATACGACACTTAGTGATAGTCATAGGGTAAGCAATCAAATCATACTAGGAAACAATAAATATAAATCATAAGGATACAAGCAACAAAGTTATAGCCATAAGTGGGAGGATAATAGGTGATAAGAACCATGAGAAGAAGAATAGTAATGAGGCTTAGTAAATAGTTTGACAGTGTTGAGGGAATTATTTGTTTAGCAGAGTGATGGTATTTGGGGAAAACTGTTCTTGTGTCTAGTTGTTCTGGTGTGCAGTGCTAGTATGATTTGATTGCTTGTTTGTACCCTTTGAATATCATTAAGTGTTGTGTTTTATAATTCCTGACTAATGTACGGTTTCCATTAATGTACACTCAGAGCATATGCACCAAAGACAAATTCCTTGTATGTCCAATCACACTTGGCCAATAAAGAATCTATCTATTTATCATGTCATTTTGAGGGTAGGAGTTGAAACAATTTATGTCCAGGATGTGAGTGGTCTGTAAATATTTTCACAGCCCTCTTTTTTCTCTTGCAGTATACAGGTCCTCAATGAAAGGCAGGTTGGTAGTAATTGGTTTTTCTGCAGTTTTAATTATCTACTGAAGTCTGTGTCTGCCTTGTTGGGTTGCCAAGCCAAACCAGACAGTTATAGAGGTGCAGATGACAGACTAATTAATTCCTCTGCAGAGCTGTATCAGCAGCTCCTTGGGCAGTTTGAGCTTTTTGGTAGAATACAGGTGTTTGATATTGATAAACATGGGAAGGACCAAAGCTTTAGGAGCAAAAGATGCATTAAGATGATGTTTATATGAATAACAAATGGTATACCTGCTGCATTTTAATGGTTAATATAACAAATGGATATTTGTATGATTACACAATTCTACATGGATCTCTACTAATTGTGTATTTTTGGCAGATGGGCATTTATATGATTGCATTTAGTTATACTAATTATTAGCTAAAAAGTGGGTATTTTCTATCTAAGCAATTTCAGGGCAAGTTTCAATTTACTTTTTTTAACAATAGTTTCCTATTATGCTATAGGTTGCTTCAGTCAAGAAGAATTGTTAAAAATATGGAAAGGATTGTTTTACTGTATGTGGATGCAGGATAAACCTCTCTTGCAGGTATGTTATATGGAGTTGGAAAGGATCACAAGGATCTTTTAGTCCAATGGTTCTTAACTGGTAGGTCCACAACCCTTTGAGGGTCCATGGATAGATTTCACAATGTCTGTGAATTTATATGGGGTAAAATACAATTTTTTTATATCTATTGTGATATTACATGTTTTTAATATTTGAGCATTGTATTTGAGCATAATTGATCTTCATAGATTTCACCAGACTCTCAAAGGCATAAAAATTTAACTTCTTATTCATGGCACAAAAAGATTAAGAATTTCTGATCATCCGATCCCCTTTAGTGTATAAGAAAGCTACCGTAATTACTTTAAAGTTAAATATTCCATGAGATATGACTATCCAACTTTTTGAAAATCTTAAGAGATGGAGACTCCACAGTTCTATAGATTAATTAATCCATTATACATCCAGTACAAATCTTACTAATAGGAAAATTTATGATGGAAAGTGAGCTGAGCGGCCGTTCGTTGTATTTCTGGAAGTCTCACCACCGCCCAGATGGCGCACAGGTGTTCAGCATTCCTGGGTCCTGCCGCCGCCCAGGTGACGCGCAGGTGTTTGGCTCTGTCCTGGGGTTCCGCCAGTGTCTGCAGCACCCTGTGGCAACCCCCCCAGGTATGGCGAGCTGCTGCAGCTTGGGCCCCAGTTGGCTGATTCCCTAGCTAGCTCTGGATGAAGCCGGCATCTCTGCGGCCAGCTGCTTTGCTTTTGCCCTCTTTTGGTGAGGCTCGTCAATAGGGAAAAAAGCAAAGTGACAGCTGTGAAGCTGTCGGCTTCAGGGAAGCGGCCCAACAAGCAGAAATGCTGTGCCCAGAAAGAGAAGGAGAAAAGTATTTGCGCTATCCTTTTTGCCTGCAAAATCAGTCCGATGGCCAAGTAAGGCGTGTTGGGCTGCAAAAGAAGGAGCCCCGTGGACAGGCAAGGTGCATGGGGGAAAAAATAAGACACCTCTAAAAAAGAAGCCCTAGCCTAGCTGGTTTTTCAGGGGTCAAAAGAAAATAAGACCCGGGTGTATTTTTGAAGAAACACGGTAGCTGCTTTATAGAGTAGTCCTCAAGTTACCACCACAATTGGGACCAAACTTTCCATCATAAATTGTTGCAGTCATAAGTTGAATCATCCTGTGACTATACTGGATTTTTCAACTATTCTAACGATGGTCATAAGTCAAGTTACACAGTCATAAGTGCAAGTCTAGCTTAACTAATGGTGGTTAGTTAGTGGTTTTTGCCACTTTTTATCAGAAACCAGCAAAAACTTGTCAAAAATTATGATGACATGTCACATGACCATGGGACACTGCGCCTGGTCATAAATGTGAGCTGATTGCCAAGTGCCTGCATTATAATCACATGATCACAAGGGCAGGGTGATGGTCATAAATTCAAATTTACATTGTAATTGACTTTGGAGGCTTTTGTTAATTCAATGATCATTAAACAATGGCTGTAAGTCGAGGAATACCTGTAAAACCTTTTCAGATTTTTACAGCCATCTTATATTAAATCCAGTATTAGGACACTGCATAATATATGCTCATCTATTAGTCATTTATAGATGTGAAGGAAGTATATATTTATTGGTATTCATAATAATTTAATGCATTCTATGCCACCTACTCTGTGGAATACCAGGCAGCAATAATATTGATGGACTCAATAAATAGGTATTTTGACTATTGTCTGAACATTTTCATTTCACTTCCATGGATTGAAATAGACAGGGTTTTTTATGTAAAACTTTGAATTCATACCTGAGATAGTATTCTTCTAGAGACATTATAAACTTGTCAGCTTTTCCCGACCTTTTCCCGACCTATTTTTCAGTTTTGTTTAGGCAGCAGCTCTTATTATCTTAGTTAGCATAGCTAGTGCCAATTTGGAAAAAAAACCTCTGCAGTTGAATCATTAAAAATATGGTTCATAAATTTAAGCCATTATATTCATTTTTGTTTTTAAAGATGATTTTCTAACTATTTGTATAATAAATGATTTATTGATTCTGTCCTAACTGATCAGTAGTTTTTAAAATAAATAAACATTCTGGTATATTAACATTCTGATATACTTAAGTCTGAAATATAGTTTCTAAAGGCTTCTCCACAAAGTATAAATTAAGAGTCTCATTATTACAAATGAGGCTGTTTTGATCTATGTTTTCCTGAAAATAAGACTAATCCCTAAAATAAGCCCTAGCCTGATTTTTAAGGGTGTGCCTAATATCCCCCCCCCCCAAAAAAATAAAACCTAATGAATGGGATGGGCATGGCCAGCACAGGAGGGCCGACTGCAGCCTGCACAGCACAGATGAGTTGATTCCCTGTACTAGCAGCAGGCAGAGGCAGGGGAGGCATACAATCTGGATATGCCGCGCAGGCCATGGGAAAGTTGAGAGTCTATGAGGTGGAGCAGTATGTGGCAGCAGGAGGCTCATCTTCTTGTGGTAGTACTGGCAGCAGATGGAGGCAGAGGCACAGGGGGAATGCAGGTGATCTGATATGCCACATAGGCCATGGAAAAGCCGAGAGTCAGTGGGCCAGGGTGGCCAGCCGCAGGATGCAATTCTTCGCATCTCTCAGCTACAGCCCATATCGCACATCCAGATCGCCTGCCTTCCACCCCGCACCTCTGCCTCAGTCTGCTGTTTTGGACAGGGAATTAACTCAAATTCAAATTTATTGGTCACATACACAGTCATACATGGTACGATATGCAGTGAAATGCTTATGCAACCGTGGGT
>JAEANM010011237.1:0-15375 GCA_017656035.1 Myanophis thanlyinensis | reverse complement strand
AGTGACCAGGATGGACAGGATTAGGAATGAGCACATCAGAGGGACAGCTCAGGTTGGCTGTTTTGGGGACAAGGCCACAGAGGCCAGATTGAGATGGTTTGAACATGTGCAGAGGAGGGAGAGTGGTTACATTGGTAGAAGGATGTTGGAAATGGAGCTGCCAGGCAAGAAGTCAAGAGGAAGGCCAACGAGGAGATATATGGATGGTGCTAAAAGAGGACATCAAGTTAATTAGAGAAAGAGTAGAGGATGCTGAAGATAGAGTTAGATGGAAAAAAATGATTTGCTGTGGCGACCCCTAATGGGAACAGCCGAAAAAAGAAGAAGGAAACAACACTGCAGCATGTACAGAAAAAGCAGCGTTTAATATGTCTTCCAGGAATTTATAAGATCTTTGGTATATTTTTATATGCAAGCTCATGTGGATATTACTTATATGGACATATTGCAGAAGTCTATGTATTAACTTGTATTGACATTAGAATTAAAATATATTAACAATTCTCTATGCAGATAGGATCTAAACCAGGTAATTGATACGACCTCTCTGGAATTTAAAGCAGGGAAAATGTGTAGCCCTAGATAGATTTGTTTGTGCTATTTTTGTCTCAAGTCTTGCTCAGAAAAATTTTGGGAAACACTTCTCAAGACCATTGCTATTATTTTGGCCTATAAAATTTGCCCATAGTATAGTATTAAATGCATTGAGTTTACTGCATCTGTTCTTCAGTGACTCAGTTGTGAGTGTGGATCAATGATCTTCAGGCATTAGATCATATAAAGAAGGAAATGTGTGTTGGAGGATAAAAAACATATTTTACATTATTTATGGAGTTTCAGTATGGTTTCATTTATAGCACACTAAAAGAAATGTATGCTCTGATACTAAGATCCAGTTTTGTATTAAAGGCTAGAATGAAGAGAACATGAGTTTTAATCCTGCCCTAAATGTGAAAACTAGTTGGATGGTTTTTGACCAGTCACATTCTCTTAGCCCAAGGAATACAAAAGCAATGACAAATCAATTCATAAAATGTTGACAAGAGCCTTGTCCAGGGAGTTGTCAAAAGTCAAGATTGATTTGAAGACACAAAATGTTAGACTCTTCTGACCATGCATCTAATAATGGTCATTTTGATAATATTACTACCATTGCTTATATAGCCAGTGTAGTAATATTTATTTATTTATTTAATCAAACTGATCTAGCCACCCAACTCTGAGCAGTGTACAATTTAAGCAATGACAATATAAAAATATAGACAATCATTATTTTTAAAAAAATGAAAATATTTAAAAGAATTAAAATTACAGACCACAAACAGAGAAGTATAGCAATCACATATTACCCACAATGAGAGAGACACCTTAAAATATTGCTGGCTCCCTAACCTGGCTACATAACCAGTCTTGAGGGACTTCCTAAATTTAACAAAGACAGAATTTACCTAAGTTCAAAGAGAGCAAATGCTCCATAGACAGGCCATATTACAGGCCTCATCAAGTGTGGGTCCCTCTCAGATAAAACCCTTAGCATGTCCTCTCTATCACATCAAATGGGATGGGCTGATATAAGCAGGAATTCCCTCAGATAATCTGATCCCATGCCATGAAGGGTTTTAAAGGTCAAAACCAGCATCTTGAATTAGCTGGGGCGAAAAACTTTGCAGAGCAGAGGTGTGGCATGCTATTCTGAAAATCTTCTGTGATATCTGCTATGGAAGAAAGACAGTTAAGATAATTCAACAAATACATGTTTAAGGAATAGGTTGTAACATATTTTGCTTTCATACACCAAGATTGGAGCATGACTACATATCACTATGGAACATTTTAGGTTTAAAAGCAGCATTTTTTTTAACCCTGTAAATCTTAAGATGTGTGGATTTCAAACTCTGGGTGAGGGATTCAGAAAGTTGAAGCCCATACATCATAAGGTAGAGAAAAACTGAGTTAGACTATTAATATTATTCTGGTAGAGCTAATGGCTTATAAAGTTTTGCATAATGCATATGATATGGAAGGCATGAAAGATAAACCAAACAAAGAAATAATTAGTAGGTGATCGCTATCTCATTTCATTTATTGACAACTGTTTTATGAAAATAAGCATTTCTTTTTACAGCTATATTGTTTCAAATTTCTAATGTTTTTTTTATTTTTTTATTTTTTAGTTTCTGAATTAAGAAAACTCTTTGAACCAAACAGGCAGGATATTTTGGAAATGAAAAGGTATTTCTCCATCTTTATGTTAAGCCAAAGTATAGACGGTTTTATAAAAATGGTTTCAGCTTCCTTTTCCCTAGGTGACATTTATGTTATATTCTCTTATTTTTATTCTCTTTTTTACAGGAAAGAGAGAATAGCTAGGCGTTTAGAAGGAATTGAAAATGATGTTCAGCCCGTCCTTTTGCAAAATTGTCCTGGGTTGGTTACCCATCGTTTGTTAGAAGAGGATACACCAAGGTACATGCGAGCGACTGATCCATATAGTCCACATTTTGGTAAGTAATACATTTGTGATATATATTGATATTGATGTTGTCCAAATGTTACTGCTTGTACCTTATAAAGACTATTAGAGCAGGGTTTGGTTAAATTCAGACAGCCTATCCATACCAGACGGGCAGAAATATCTATTAGGAGAGTGGAGATAATTTTTGGCTGGTTCTGTTTCTTCTCATAGCATTCAAATGGTACTCCTCAAGCTGTTTCCAAGGGTTCTATCAGCTCTCTATTGTAAATACAAATGGTTCTAAACTTATGATGACAATTAAGACTGGAATTTTGGTTGTAATTTGTTTTGGTTATAAGTTGAGGAACAGATAGGCCCAGGCCCAATTTTCCAATGGCGGTCATTAAACAAATCTCATGACAGTAAGTCTGAATTTATGTGATCATTAAAAGAACCACATGGTTGTTACATGAATCTGTTTTCTCAAATGGGTGCTTTTTTTTGCCATAAATGAACAAAATATACTGGAAACTGCCCCCCCCCCCAAAAATTTGCAAGTTGTGGTCACATGACCTGAAGTGTCATCACAGAAACGCAGTGCAATGTTTTATGATGGCTGGAAGTCCTTTGTAGGTAACAACTTCTAATAGTTGTTAAATGATCGGTCTTAAATTGAGGATTACTTGTAGTTAGTTCATGAAACTGCAAGTCAAAGGAGGATCAAAGCAAATATATTTTCTCTTTCTCTAGTGGCACTTTGTAAATGCTCATCACTTCTAGCTCCAGCTCAAAGTATGTCATATCAGAGAGTTCAGAGATGCAGATGACTTTATAAGGACCTAGAAAAATCTGTTTCCATCAGCATCAAAGTTAGCCTATCAGAAGAAAATAAAGCATTAAAAGTGTAGGATTGCAAAACTGGTTATGTGCTTTTTTAAAAAAAATATATCATATTTAGAAGTAGCTGTTTTCTAACCATAAATACTTACAAGAGGTTTTTAAATATATTTGTAAACATGTTGTTCGATTCTGAATGCAGTAGAAATCAGATAATTCCTGACTCTACAGACATAAAATGTCTTTAAAAACATTATTACAATGGAAAATCCAGTGATGTTTTTCAACCTGAGGGAGAGAAGAAAAGGAGCTAAAGAGCTCCATAACATCTTTAACTAAGATCTGAGGAGTTTCCTAATTCAAAAGCAATTGGCAAAGAAGTGAAAGGCTTGCACCCCGATTCTGTTAAGCTTTCCCCCAGATGTGTTGTGACTAAAATTCCTAGAATTTCAGCCAGCAACGTCAGGTATTTGAAGAACTGTAGCTTGAAGAAAGCTGTCTGGCCTATGTTTTCAGCTATAGCTGTAGTAAATAGCAATGCTTTAAATTCAAATCATTACTTGGATTCTTTAAAGTCCAGTATAAGCTTTATGTTGATACATCTGATTCTTTTGTGTTGTTATAGGAAGATCAAATGAAAAAGAATTTTCAGATTCTCTATTAGAAAATCACCCTAGATCCAGACATCAAGCAGAATCCACAGCAGGAAAAACAAAAACCCCTTCTTACAGTCCTTTAGTCATGGATCCTCAAGGACTTGAATCCAAAGCTGAGAGGATAGCTAGATACAAGGCAGAAAGACGTCGACAACTGGCTGAAAAATATGGCGTCTCCATAGATTCCGATGTGGATTCAGAATATTTACCCAAATACACAAGGACAAAGAAAGACCAAGATGTGTCTGAGAAGAAAGTATTGAAAGTTGGGAAAAAAGAGGATGAAGGAAAAGATCACAGCTCTCCATATTCATTGAGGTTTGAGAATAAGGAGCTGAGGAATGCTGCTTCTGAGTCAAAGGAGTTTCCTGGGCATGATGACAAAGAGAGTTCTCCAGAAAGAGAAAAAACCCATGAAGGCAATGAACCAACAACCCCTGAACCTGGCTTGATCAAATATAACATACCCTCTGCATCAGAGAATTCCACAGGTTTCTCACTTCCGGGTTATGACTCTACCGTAAATGAAGTGCCAAGTTCACCAAAGCAAACTCAGGGTCTTTCTCTTTTCTCACCAAAGCCAGGAAGATCACTAAGTCCTTCCCAGAACGACCCCAAATTAGGGTAAGTCTGCTATTTCTGTCATTGATCATTGAGCAGCTTTGATTTGTATCAGTGTTTCTCAACCTTGGCGACTTTAAGATGTTTGGACTTCAACTCCTAGATTTCAGTAAAACTGGCTGGGGAATTTTGGGAGTTCTTAAAGTTGCCAAGGTTGAGCAACATTGATTTATATGGTTACCTATCCTGATTTATAAATACCTATCCAAAGTCTTTACAGTAGCTCAACATTTTGACTCTATAGATAAAAATGATGATAATAAAGGAAATGCTGAAGAAAAGAAGTGAGAGGCAAAGGGTTGCTCATAAGAGGCATATTTTTAGAAATGCATCTATTGTGCATTCAAATTTAATAAAAGAGGTATCAATAATATTTAGAAATAAGTCATATTTGATTTACATTGCTATTAATATAGAAAAAAAGGAAAGGGGAATGCTTCTAAAATGAGTTTTGAAAAAGAAATTGAAGCAGTGATATAGATAAAATCTTAATGCTCCCTGAATGAAGCATTAGTAGAGAATGCTTGAAAATTCACTGAAGAAACAGAAAAATATAAATGCATACTTGTTTGTACTTCTATTAAGAGGATGAAAGAAAGCATAAAATAATAGCAGGCGCAATTTGGTGTTATGCAATGAGGGGTTTATAGAGATGATCTCCTGTTTTTTTTAAAGCCTCGTTGAGAATGAAAAGAATTTGAAAAAAATCAAATTAACACTTCAAAACACGACAATAGCAGTGGATAATCCCAACCAATAGGGAACATTCACTAGAAAATATTGTTTAAGAATATCTGAAAGGTCAATTTTTCCTGTGTCATATATTATACATGGAAAATGCATGTTTCATTCATCATCAGCCATTTGCAAAAGTGTATTTAAGTGTTTTGTTTTGAGGTAAGAAACTAATCTATCCTTGAACCCTATTCCAGGGGATTAAAATAATTGAATAGCACTCAGATTTATTAAAGAAACTTATAGTAGAATTAGTAGGTGAAGATACAGGTTGTCCTTGACTTAATTGAACCCTGAATTATGGTTCTAAGTCATTCCACTTGTTAAGCAAGTCATAATGTGATTATGCCTGATTTTACAACATTTTTTGCAGTGGTCATTAAGCGAAGATATGTTAAGCAAATCCATTGTCTGCAATGGCTGCAATGACCAGAAACTAGAAGTAAACACCAGTCCCATGACTACGGGATATTGCAAACAGCCATAAATGCAAGCCAATTGCCAAACACCCAAAATGCAATCATAGAACTGCATATCAGATCCAGTTCATAAATGCCTTTTTTGGGATCCAATGAAGTTTCAAACTGTTGCTAAGCCACCAGTCATATCACCTTTACTACCTATATAATTATGGCCATATATAACATTCAGGACATGTAAAGTTCTGTAACAATGATGACATTTCATAAAGTAGAGCAACAGACAAAATCAAGGTCAGGCAAAGGTGATAGGCCAAGACTTAAGAGTTAGGGAGCAAAAGGTACAAGATTGGTTCAAGAAAACAGTTGGGCCAATCCTATGAAGGATCCTATGTCCAGCCAGGAAAGAGATTTATGCTAAATGGACTTAGCCTATATCTGAACTCAGCCAACTTTGCTCAATCTTGATTGTATAAACTGGATTGCAGTGCACTGAGTCCCTGGTTTGCATTTCAAACACACTCCCAAGTACATCTTCCCAAGTAAATCTCCTGGGAAGTTGAAATTAGAGAAAAGCTTCCAATAAAACAAACAATTTTTGGAATAGGCTTTGGAGTTTATCACAATCTTTGTTGATTCAACACGTTGTTCCATATATAAGATCAGTTGGGGAAGTACTACTGTTGTAACATCCGCTTCTCCATATTAAGTAGCTTGGATTCATTGTATTTGGCAATTGTTTTAAACTGGCTACAACAGACATTATCTTTTTATTACTTTATGGTTACTTAATATAAATTCTGTAGAATACATTTAAACAACTTTATCATCACTTTTATTATGCCTTCAGAGATAAAGCAAAAGTGCTAGTTCTTAAAACTGACAATTATCTGGGATATGCTTCTTCCATTCAATTTATCAAAACTTCTAAACCAATGAATTACCAAGAAAATAAAGCTCTAATCATAGGTTTTGATCTATAAAAATGATAGTTACTGCCTTTTTCAGTGATGCCCTCCATGAATTCACTTCTATATTGCCTATAGTCTGGGTAGTATTTTGTATTGATCTGAAGAAATCATTCCTAATTGCATTCCCCCCTCCCTCATTTCTTTGCCCTGTGTTTCATTCTCTTCAGTTTAAAATATTTCTAAAGCAGATTTTTCCCAACATACTCCTTTCTATATATTTTTACTACAAGTCTCATAGTTCCCAGGACTAAATACTTGCGAATACATCAAATACATCTGGAGTACATCACATTTGGAAACAATTGAATCACATTTATTTATCCACAAAGAAGATCTGGGCTAAGACAACCACACTGGGAATCATAGACTCTGTTCTTCTTCTTTTGTTATCACTTCAGTCTCTTATTTCAGCGTTATCATTTTGCCAGTTTTGTAATTTGAAAAAGTGTAGCTTCCAGACAGCTTCCAAAGTTAATAAAACTTAGTAAGACTGTGCAATGTCTGGATTTGAAGAAGGAAAGATAGTTTGATGTCTGCCTTGGTATGCATGTTGCATCTTTGACAATTCCTAAAAAAACATATATGATATAAAGTAGTGCTGATACGAGATACGTGACGCACCTCAAATTTCATTTTTACTTTTGTATCCTGATCACTGCACAAGTGTTACTTACTTTTACCAATATCAGCCAAGAAAAAAGTAGTTGCTATAAGAAACTGGCCTAAAACAGCTATTCTATTAATCTTATTAATAAAGAATTGAGTGTGTAAATTATTACTTAAAAATATAGTTTTGTTTCAGTGTCTATTCTTTTTTTTTGCACATCACTGCTTGCTTTCAAATAAGGAATGACAAATGGGGTGATCTTATGCATATCTGCTTAAAATCCTTAATAAAATGTATTCTCATTTAAATGTATGTATTTACTTTTTACAATTTAGGTAAAGTGGAAGGAAGTGAAAAAATATTGTAACATTAATGCTTTTTCAAGTCCAGGATGTGTAAAAGCTTTGAAAAATATGCTTCCTAAATAAAATATATATTAAAAAAATATGTTAAAATATTTTTTCTAATAATGGATTCAATCTAATAATATGAGAGATTATATGGAAATGCTTAAATTCTCTTATGTCTTGAGATTTAGAATTCCATTCCCCTTTTAAGTATCACAGTATCAAATATTAAGTATCAAGATATCATTTGTTAATTTAATATTAAATATTACCTTGTTTCTTTAATATTTCTTATTCAGATTAAACAAAATTCCTTATTAAGATTTAATATTTAGAAAAATATTTCTTTGTGCACCCTTCCATATTGTGGACTTTTGTCACTAGAAATACTTTTTGTAGATAGCTCTCTAGTTATATTCACATACAAGACATGTTTAATTAGGATCAATAGAGGAGTTCAGTGTACATGTTTTGAATATTATCTGAACATTTTCTGAAGTTCTATTTTCTGTAGTAGAACAGGGAAAACAAAATCCGATTGGTTTCTTCAGAAAGATTCAGATGGGGACACAACTTCACTTATCAACTGGCCCTCCAGGTATTCTATCATGTAGCTGTGTAGTGTAAATAATAAGTAGATTGTAATCTTTCCCGCTTTTCTTTCACCCATAATCATTTTAACAAATGTCATTAATATTTATTGATGGCATGAAATCATAAATAATTGTTTCTAGTTAATGGACCATTTTGGTGCATAGTATTACCTCAAGAAATCCTGGTCACTCACAATTAATTGATGATTTGTTAAGAGCTTGCTTCACAGAAGCTAGTGGAACTGGCTAAATTTAAACTTTCTTTTCACAGTTTTATGTCATTAACTTACTCCGTTGCCTTGCATTCAGTAACACCACAGAATAACAGCCTGTGAAATGTTGCAAGTACTAAATGCAGAAATGTTTCCCATACTGGGTTATTTCGCATAATATTTAATTTAGTAGCTTTTCTTTAGAATCATGGAAATCTCCATGCTTGCATATAAAGCCCCCTCAGTGAAGGGGGCTGCATTGACTAACAAATGCTAGCAAGTGGCTAGCTTTAATAAGCATTTGACAATTTCACTAAATATGTTTAAAAATTTCAGTGACTCTTTATCACAGTATTGATATATTACTTCCAGAACCATGAGCTACAATTTTTAGTAGCAAACGTTAAGAGAGCTAGTTTGGTAAAGTGGTTAAGACAGGAGTTTGTGAGTTCTAGTGCTATTGAAGTAGAAAGCCAGATAAGTCTCCTTGGACTAGTCACTTTCAACTCTAAAAGAAAAGAAATGGAAATGAGTTCAAAATCTTGTCAAAAAACTGCAGAGAGTTGTTCAGTTAGTGGCCAGGGTCAAAACTAAGTTGCAGGCAACCCTCCTCCAAAAAAGACACAAGATTGGGAACAGCACACATGTCCCAGTTGCAGTCATCTGGGTTTCAATTTTGACAATAGAATGTTTGAATATAGTATAATGAACAGTGTTCAGCACCTTATTTTTTTCTGTTTCATCGTTATTGCAAAAAGTGTCTTGCACAAATAACACATTTGTGTATATTGAAAATATAGTTTTGTATGCATATCAAAATTTAAGCTTCTCTTTTCTCTCTCTTCAGAAACTTGGCATTGTTTATACTTGAAACAATTAGCCCTAATTAGATGTATGTTGTCCATAATTTTAGAATCATTCTTATCAGGAAATCAAGCTCCAATTTGATGCTAAATTGCCTGCCAGCAGCTCTGTATGTTCACCAGGTTCCTTTCCCGCAGATTCTACTTGTTTATATTCTTTTAGTTAAAAAATAATAAATATGTGGGAAGTTGACAAGTATGTTTCCAACAATGCTTCAAAGCACTGATGTGATGGCTAGGTTTCCCAAGATATTATTTGCCAGAAATGGTGATTGACGGCTTCATTAGAAAGTGTTCATACCTGCTAAAAAGAGGCAGTAAGATGAAAAGGGAAAGAGAAATTCTAGCAGGTTTCAAAACTTTATAGGAAACCTTTTTACCAGCTTGCCTCTTAGTAAAAAAGTGTTCTGTATTTGGATACCCTTCCCACAACAGCTATTTTATAAGAGTGTATATGACAAGCTGTCAAAACTCCATGTTATTTCCATGGTTCTGCAAAGATTAGAAAGTGGTACTGTATATTCAACACATTTGAGAAAAAAATGGCCTTGTTATTATTTGGGAGGTAGGCTGTACATTTAACTGTTCTTAATTTAGCTATATTGAGCTCCATATCCACCGTAGCAAATTAACATTGTAGACCATAAAAGTTCAAAACGCATTGTTTAGTGCATGAAAATAAAAATAGATGGAGAAGTAGCTACTGTATACTGAAATCAGTGACCAGAATCATGAATGAATGGGATGTGAAATTGGCAACATGGAAAGATTTCTCTGTGAATTCCTGTTTTAACAATATCTAATACTTTAATGTTGCTGCCTCTTCCCAAAGTTGGTGCATGTTTTTTTCTCTCTTTCTCTTTTTCTTAGTTACAGCTAAACCACTTTTTAATCCATTTTTCTTTCTTAAAGAGTAAAAGTTAGAGAGAAACTGGTGAAAGAGGAGAGTGCTCATGGAAGCCTTGAACTTCTCACAGACACTATGTCTCAAAGAAAAATTCTCCCAGTACCTGTTAATGTTGTGCCTCTTCAGTCAGAAACATCTGCTTTCCATAGAGTTGCCAGTAAGCCATTTGATTTAGCCTGCCAACCAGCGCATGGCTATGTTCAGCCTGCTGGAATTGCTCATACAGCTCATATGGTAGCACTTGAAGAACACAAAAGGAATCCTACTAGCAGGATTCCCATGCAGGCCAATGCAAGCTTCATAACTAGATTTCCACTAGATACTATGATGGACAATGAGAAATGTCATTTGAGTCAGAATTATGGATCATCCAAGCTTAATTATTCTGGATTGGAGGCTGAGAAGGAAAGACAAGAAGTTCGAGCTTCAGAGATGCCCATGCAAATGAAGAGTAGAGAAGCCTACTGTGGAGAAGATGGACTTAAGAAAAAGCCAATTATGAAGTTAAAGTATTTGAAAGTTGAAAAGGATCTAAAGAGCTTTAAGGAGTGGATGCCTGAACCTAAGATGAAGATTCATGAGAATGTTGAGAAAACCGAAAAGATTATGTACCTTCCAAGTGCTAGAGGGAGTGCTCAGGCCCAGGAAGAGATTACTATGAAACCTAAGTTCCTTACACGCTCCCTATCTGATCACACTGGATCTCCTAAACTAGAAGTTTTCAAAAGTAAAGAACATGTTGCAAAGAACACCATGCAGTTTCAAAGCACTGAAGGAAAGATCCCCAATGGTGAGATTACTGTGGTTGATACAAAAGTTTCTGTGGCCCAACTCCGTAATGCCTTTTTGGAAACTGCTAATGCCAAGAAGAAACCTGAACTGTAGGTGACATTTTCTGGTTATTATTGTTATTACTACTGCTACTATTTAACGAATGTGAACACTTGCTTGTCCTTGGCATAAAAGCACTCAAAACTCAACATCAGTTGCATTCTGCAGCACTTCAAATACCCAGTGTAATTTCCATCTAGTATGTTTGACACAATGTTGGCCTCCATCTTCTCCTTCATACATGCTTCTGCTTGCTTAGTGCAAGTTCTGATGTTGGGTGGCTGGAATGGAATGACTTTGTACTTTTTTTTTTCTGTGCATGGTTTTTCTGGAAGCATGCAGAGTGAGCAATAATGGACTGATTTGATGGGATGCTTACATCTGACCTTCATCTTTCTCTTTTCTCATTCTTCTTCTCTCCCTGTTCATCCTAATTCTTTGTTATTCCCTCTCTCCACTTTCTGTCATGTTAAAAAGCGAGTCTCAGTGTGAGATGCAAACATCAGGTACTGATTTGTCGGGCAGTGCTCAAAGCGAAAAAAGGTCACGAAAGCCAAGGCGATATTTTTCTCCTGAGGAAAATAGAAAGACTTCTGAGAGATTTAGAACTCAACCCATAACTTCAGCAGAGCGAAAGGAAACAGATCGGTAGGCATTTGTAAAGCTAAGATCACTGAATAGTCGATATATTGCACTTTATATTAGTAAAATAAAGTAGACTTTTCAAGGTCTTTTAGGATTTCTTTGTTTTTTTTAAAATAAAAGTTAAATATTGTTCAGCCAGTAATAATACATTTGGAAGTGGCTGATTTGGAGGGAGTGTTTTTATTATGCATGGATATATATGCACACACACATGTACATAACTACATTCTATTCCATATTAGGTACAGGAAACAGGTTGTCTTTAAAAGTTCAGCATGTATTCTAAGATAAAAATAGTAGCTTATCCCTGCAATAGTTTCAATCTATCTATAATGGGGGTTTTTTAAAAAAAAAATTGGAAATCAGTGCTCGATGTAATCATTGAGGAGTATTTTAAAGTGTTTTATTTTTGTTATTTATTTAATGAATTATCTGATTTCATTCTCCTTCATGCAACTTACAACTGGCTGGAATTGCTTGCGATCCTGCTTTCAGGTTATTTGCAAACAAAAGATTATTGCAAACTGAAACACTATCTTATTTGTGATTTCTCCTGTCCTCCATCACTTCAAGTGGCTTATCTTTTTTCTTTATAAAAAGACCATTGATTTTATCTTTTTCCTTTGTGAAATTTTCATAGATCCACTTTCGGTCCAGAAATGCCATCACCTGAAGGTAAGATTTTTTTTGACCCATACTTTTTTCTTGACTGTTTTCATTTTACTTTATTTTTACTTATTACATTTATATCTCAGTGTAATCTGGCAACTCTTGATAGCTAGCATTAAATATAAAAACATGCTAACATGCATGGTAAGTTAAAAATGAATCATACGAAAATGCATCATAAAACAAATCTGAATAAGGCAACAATAAAATAAAAGTTCATAAACTGAATTTAAAGGTCTTTATAACATTTGATTTTGGTTGGAAGGCTATTCCAAAGTATCATCCTTGCCAGTTAAAAACTGCATTTCCTTCAGCCCTTCTCGCTTCCTGGAAGTGAGGAATTATGGAATTTCATCCTGAATGATCTACCAGGTGTTCCATTTTAAGTTGGACTAGGTGAGCCTGCATGTACCCAATTGAACAACTGCATTTTAAATTATATCTAAAAACCAATGAGTAATCAGGTAAGGATCCTTACCATAAGATATCATAGGCTTCAGAAAGCCACCATGTTCTGAATAATCTTTAAAAGAAGGCCTCTGCATTACAATCACCTAACAGATGGTAATGAAGGCATGAATTACTTTAGCCAGATCCTCTAGCACCAGGGAAACAGCAAATGGCACACCAGCCAATGTGAACCAAAGTCCCTCTAGCCATTTTGTTGAGAAGCCATAGTTTCAGAGCCAACGCTTGCCTAGCCAGAGATAATCAGTACCCACCTTATTACAACCCCTATCCTGCTGTTGAAGAAGTGAAGGAAACAATTTTCAGGATAGGGTTGATGTATCCAACACAGAGAAGTCATCCAATGGTTTGGAGTGTGGCATCATTATTGTGTTGATCTATCCAATTTTATTTTATCATCACAACAATAGAAAGATGCAATCAATGCGTTTTCCAGATGACTAGAGATTATGGCAGTCTAGGTATAAGAGAACTGCCTGTTCTCATTTCTATATTTCTTGAATTCATTTTTGGCCAATTTTCTTACATCCTGACTGTCATAGCCTTCAGCCACCTGGAGAAGTTATTGTCAGCATCTTTCTATTGTTGGGGTGATGAGGTGGAATAGAATAGGATAGATGTCAGTGTCAGAGAGTTCACGGACTGGAAGAGACATGGCAACAGATCAGCCAATGGAAGCTGATTGGTGGCTGAAACAGTTTGGAGCCTGAGCGTGGCTTAGCTCTGCAGCTCTGAAACTTAAATTAGTCTGCGCCTTCTGAACTAAAACTGAAACTTTTAACTCCTGTCCTCTGCCTGTATTTTTTTGCACTTGTTACCACATTGGAAAAATCTGCTTGGGTTATTGTATACTTACTTCATGTATTACATTATATATATATAAAGAGAAGTTATTGAATCCTGCTGAATCCATTACTTAATGTGTGCTTTTCAGATATTAATTGCTGCTGAAAACTCTGACAAACAGAACAGAATTGATTGGAAGGTACCTTGGAGGTCTTCCAGTCAAACCCCTGCTTAGGCAGGAAACCCTAAACCATTTCAGACAAAAGATAAAGTTGGATAGACCAACATAATAGTGATAACCACACTCCAAATTGTATTAGCCACATCCTGAAAATTGCTTCCTTCCCCTCTACAAGAGAAGAATGGAGGTTCTATATGTTATATATGTCTTTTGTGTGCATGTCTATTTGTTTGTGGGGGAGGCCTGTTAATACCTTTCTCCCTGCCTTTTATCCTTTTTTTCTAGTTTACTGTTATAAAGTTTGCTGATATTTAATAAATGAACATCAGGCTATATTTTTTTGATAGGTAGACTGTGTGTTATGTTTTCCTAAACTCATCTGAATATAGAGATTGACTGGCAGGTTGCTTCATAGAAATTAATCTGAACAAACATCCTCTTCCCTTCATATGGATGTTAAAGAGTGGGAATGGAAATTCATTCCTCCAGTACCACAAAAGATATAATGAAACATAAGGATAATATATTCAACACCTTGAGCGCAGCTAGTGACGTTCTGGTCAAATAGGTAAAAGGTAAAGATTTCCGCTGTCCAGTCGTGTCTGATTCTAGTAGGCGGTGCTCATCTGCATTTCTTAGCCGGGAGAACCAGCGTTGTCTGACAACACTTCAGTGGCCATGTGGCCAGCATGACTACGCTGAGATACATAGGACTCTATTACCTTACCACCAAAATGGTACCAATTTATTTTCTTGCATTTGCATGCTTTCAAACTGCTAGATTGACAGGAGCTGGGGAAATAACAGGAGCTCATCCCATCAAATGGTGCTTGGGTCTCAGCCTGCCAACTTTCTGGTTGACAAGCCCAAAGTAAATGTACATTTTCAAAAACACCTGTTCTGAAAGCAAAGAAAAAGACAGACTAATTTTTAGAGAGGGAAATTTTGACATTATAGGACTATGTGGGAAACAGTGCTTTTTATGCTATAGCCATCAAGAAATACGTTCTTCTTTTAACTTCCAAGAGCAAGTCAGGCGGGCCAGGTCTTGTTTCTTTGTTGATGTGATGAGACAATTTTTGGAACTAAAATAAAGGCTATCATCAGAGAGGTCAGTGTCTAAGGGCTAATGAATAAATCAAGCAGCAACTCTAAAGGTCACATCTGGTCTCAACTTGTGCAAACCTGCTGCAAAGACAGACTGCCCTAGATGCTATCAATTTTTGGATTTAATAATGAAAGGTAATGTGAAAACATCCTGACTGCTACAGTTTTAAATGCTTTGCCTCTGGGGACATCTAGTATTAAACTTCAATAAAATTTGAAGATCGGTTCGAAGATAGAGGATAGGGCAGAAAAAGGATTGTGTTGCAGCATTGCCTGTTTATTAGCCCACGGTGTCTGTCTTCTTCCTGAACTAGTTGGAGTAGACTTTAGGATGGTGTTCCAACTTATGCTTAGGTGTTCCTGGCCTCTGTGTCATCCCTACAAGGTAAACTCAGATGAAGACACTGATTCTCTGTCCGAAGATTAGAGCTCGATTAGAATAGAATAGAATAGAATAGAATAGAA